>LPNX011008981.1:93124-134156 GCA_001517045.1 Pseudotsuga menziesii | reverse complement strand
TTCTATTTGGGGGGTGTTTTTGGTGTTTTTTTTGCAAAAATCATCGTTTTTATGGGTAGAGTTCTCGTTCATAGTATATAGTTCTCGTTTCATAGTATATGTGGTTAATAAATGATTAGGTGAATAAGACAAGAAAGGTAGTTGACAGTTTGATGGGTTCTCCCTTTGAAATTTGGCTTTTCCCCATTGGCCCCAAAGGTTTGAATATTCCCCCCCCTTATCCTTAGGAAATCATGCCCCCATCTCATTATTTGTTGCTTGACATAGATGGTTGTGGGTATTTTAATTAAATTGTATATTTACATGATGTCCAAAAATTATAAAGTGTCGGCTAGCACAAAATACCATCCGCATTGATTTTAATCGCCGAACCTAGAATGATAAATCAATGGTGGGGATTTTGCCTTTAGCTCCACACCGTGATTAAATACAATATAAACATAATATACATTTTTAATGCAAACGGGGTCAAAACCGGGGTGTTACACCAACAAGAGGTTATCATTCAAAAATAATTCTCTAGTTTGCAATCTAATAAGCACTTATGTTTCTAGAAAGACATTTATAGAGCTTAGATAAAATTGAAAGTTTGAACATACCCATGTATTCTCTTCTACAACCATTAATAAGGTAATTGTTCTAAGTAAATTCTACCTATAAATAGATTTCCCCACCAACATACGTTCTTGGTTATATACTCGATATGGAGACACCTAGACCCCTAACCTTATGAATCTAGACACACCCTTTACGAAATCCATATTGAATGGGATTAGTTCATGATGAAAATTGTGTAAATTCATTGAACTTCATATTTGGAATTTGCTTGAGCTATCTCTAGGACTTATTTGTTGCATTCACTAACAACTAATATTAGCATACCCACCACAGTAATACATTTAATATAGAGACGATTGAACATCTCTAAGGTAATGCACATCACCAATTTTTTTGGGAAGATATACCTATAAACATATATGGTTAAGATATTTTTGGAGTTACACATTGCTCATATTAGGGTTTTTCCTATTTTTGAAACTAATCTGAAACACATGTTTTAGGAGAAACAACCATATATGAAGCTACAATGGACCAAATTGAGTTTTACCTATGGAGTTGGAAAGAAGAAAAACCACATTGTTTCAAATTCAAAAATCACACCTATAGATATAAAATCGAATGCATTATGTACCATAGAAGTTCACTCTAAACAACGATCCCTCTACTTCCGATATCGATATTTTATTTTGAACTAAAGTTTGGATTACATCAGCAATAAAAAAAAATGAAGTTGACATATCTAGTTTAGTATTTTTCTTATAAATCTTGAAGTTTTGAAAAAAAATCACAAAATTTTCATTAAAATTACTAAAGAACAACAATAATTTCAATCAATCCATTTAGAAGAACCTATTTTGGGGGTTTTGAGTTCCCTACCTCTCGGTGTGGAGGCCATGTTAGTAGGAGGTGGTGGTTGTTAGCAAGTCACACTTCGGTCAAGCTCTTCACCCCTCGTTTGAGTTGCTCTATATTCCTCGTTCAAGCTCTTATGCAATAGACGTAGTGAAATAATACCCTCTGTTTCTTCTCTTACCTTAATAGTTGTGCAAGGAGGTCAATCGAGATGCTAAATTACATAGTTGCAAAAAATTTCGCACCCTTTGCTTTTAAAATTTTCATCAGCCACAGTAGCTCGATCGAGCTCTTTATGTTGATTGAGGGTTTGTCTAACCTTCGGTTGAGCTTTTGAAAATAGATCAATCGGGCACTTTGTTAAACCCTCAATTCAGATCTAAATCTATAACTGTGGCATGACCTTGATTGAGCTCCTAAATTCCATAATCATGAATTTTTTCACAGCCTTTGGTTTTAAAATTTTTATTAGCCACAACAACTCGATCGAGCAAGTACCCTTGATTAAGCTACATGCTTAATAAAGGGTTAGACAGACCCTTGATCGAGATCCTTATCTCGATTGAGGGTTTGTCTAACCTTTTATCGAGCGCTTTGTTAAGCCCTTGAATGAGATTTTTTAAACTGGATAAAGGACTTAGATATAGCTTGATCGAGCTCATTTTTCACCATACACGTGCCCTCCACTTGCCAAAAAGTGTTACCCATCTTCTTGGGAACACCCTGGAGCCAATTTTGAATATAAGCATTGTTATTAGTTTGAGATATTTTTTTCCAAACTACAATTGTAGTTAGTTGTTTCATTTACTATTATTGCACATTATAGTCCATAAGCATAGTGTTTGCTCACTTTATTTTCTCTAAATCCAAATCAATGGTATCAGAGCTATCTTATCTCTCATGCATGTCAATCATATTTTAATATCAACTAGATTTTATAATATTTTAAATATCATACATTTTTAATTTAGTTAGACATCAAATTAATGTATATTTGAATAATAATTATAAGATAGTATTATTTTTCCATTTCAATTTACAACTTTTAAATTCATTAAAAATAACACTATAACCATCCACAAAACCTTATCACTTCATTAAAATTAATTTTGTCCACAAAGACTTTGATTGTTCAATTTAATTTATTTATTCTTTTTCTTTTCACTTACAACTTTTTGAATTTATTAAAAGTAACACTATAACCATCCCAAAAATTAACTTGTCACTTCATTCTCATTAAAAAAAAATCACTATATTCATACACAAAAACATATAACCATCCCAAGATCATATCACTTCATTCTCATTAAAAATATCACTTATCCATCCACAAAACTTCATTCTTATGAAAAAAATATCACTATATTCATACACAAAAACATATAACCATCCCAAGATCATATCACTTCATTCTCATTAAAAATATCACTTATCCATCCACAAAATCCTATAACCATCCAAAAATCTGGTCACTTCATTCTCATTAAAATATCACTATAACCATCACAAAATCCTATGACCATCCCAAAAACCTTGTCACTTCATTCTCATTAAAATATCACCATAACCATCCACAGAACCCTATCACTTCATTAACATTACAACCATCCACAAAACCTTATCACTTCATTGAAATTCAATGAAACGTTTGATTGTCCAATTTTAGTTTCTTTATTTTTTATTTCACTTTACAACCTTTTGAATTTCTTAAAAATAACATTAGAACCATTTAAATAAAAAAAATCACTTTAACCACATTAAAAACAACACCATAACCATTTACAAAACCATAAAGTATCACTTTATTGAAATTCATTTTGTCCTTGAGCGAGGATATTCAAAGATGAATGAAATCTTTATTTTAGTTTCTTTATTCTTTATTTCCACCTTACAACCTTTTGAATTTCCGAAAAACACTATGGCCATCCCCAAAGACCTTCTCACTTCATTCAAAGAACATGCATGTCGCTTCATTAAAGTTCATTTGTCGTTGGGTTGGCCACTCGATGATGTATTGTAATGTATTGTAGTCCAATTTAATTTACTGTGTAGTGAAGAACTGTAATTTAGTTGTTTGTTAATTAAAATAAACTTTATAGCTTATATATCAAAATAGGGCATTGTTTTATTTCTAAAACTCTATAAGTGGAAAGGGTTTGCTATCTGTGTGAGTCTATGAACGTTGAGGATTAAAATTACCTTCTCTTTAAGTGTCTTTCTTATGCCCACATTAGATTTGAGTTTCATAGTATTGATACAATACAAACCTTTATAGCCTCCTAACTTGCCAAAACTATAGTGAGCTTGGAAAGCTTCTAGGCAAGTTTTTTGAGAATGAGAACAAGAATTTAAAATAAACCAAGTATTGTCCTTCTTAAGGTCCGGTACTTGCCAAAACTATAATGAGTTTGGAAAGCTTCTTGACAAGCTTTTTGAGCATGGGAACAAGATTTTAAAATAAACCAAGCATTGTCCTTCTTAAGGTCTGGTAGACCAAAATCGTCGTCATCGTCACTGCCTCCGTCGTCGTCGTCTAAATTTGTCATATATTTTGTTGGTTTATTAATTTTTTATTTATATCGTTGTCATAAAGCTAAAAAGAATTACAACTAATATGAATGAATAATGTGTTTGTCATCAGTTTTGTTGGTTTATTAATTTTTAATATATTTATTTATTTATAATGTTCATCTTTATAGGAGTATTTAAAGATTTTGTTAATTTATTGTTTTTTATTTATGTATTTTAAGGGTTTGTTGTTGTTGTTATTGTTTATATGTACTTTTAATTTTTTTTGTTTTTTTAATTATCAACTTTTACTCATATATTTATTATTAATATTTTTTATTAACATGGAATATTTTAGGGGTGAAATTTAGGGCATAGGCTAGTTTTTGGTCTTTTCTCAAAAAAATATTCCTTAATTTGTCTATTTTTCAAAACTGGTTTCCTTAAATTTCATGGAATATATTTTTTTACTCTAAAAATAGCCAAAATTCTCCAAAAACTATATAAAGTCCTTAGAAAATTGAATATTCTTACAAAAATTTCGCCAAACATTTTATGGTTGCAAATTTAATAATTAATAAGGTTCGCCAAGTTTTCTACACTTTGAAAAATGTAGATCCTTAATATTTTCCCTATTTATTAGCACTCATTTTTAAAAACTTTGTTTTTACTTCTATTATAAATTATTTACAATATCTCGATCAAGGAAAAATTTAAGGATCCATAATTTTTGCAAAGTGTAGAAATATGGTTTAATCTTAGTAATTATTAAAATTACAAACCTGCCCTCGATTTGCCTACATTTTTCCCTAGCTCTACGTGCGATCTCCTGTTCGTTGACCCCTGCTGTTCATTTCCATTGCCCCAAGAGGGGACACTGAGTCTCCCCCTCCCTTCCCCCCATAGCTCCCAGCCTTCAACAAACTGGTAGTGACTTGCAGTAAGCATCCTGTCACAACCTCTTAGAAGAAATTTGTCAAGAAAATGGAGGCCATTCCGACTGTTGCTCTCCCGGCTGAAGAACCTTGCCGTGCTACTTTGAATCTTGTTGAACAGGGCCTTATGAGTCAATTTATTGGCTTATGGCCATCTTTAAGAGCCATTCAATCGTGGGTGCAGAGAAATTGGCATTCACTGGCCTCATAAGGAATTAAAATCCATTTTGTTGGGAAGGGATACTTCGTTTTCATCTTTGAAAGCATCGAAGATAGGAATCTTTTGCTGTCCCAGTTTGGGTACGCCTTTCCCATCTGCACTTGCATTGTTGGAGCCCAAAATCTCCAAAATCAATTGGGAATACTCTTGGAAAATACATTGATATAGAATATAGTAAGGATCAGTATTCATGTGCATGAATATGTGTAGAGGTTGATCTGGAAATAGGGATTCCAGAAGCCATTAAATTAATAGTGGTAGATTGGTCTCATGTGCAAGAATTGGACTACGAACAACTTTTTTTTAAGTGTAGGAATTTCCATGGATATGGCCACTTTGCGAGGCATTGCAAAAAGAAGGTTAAGGATGATTCGGAGAAGGAAAAATGAGAGCAATGGACGAAGGTACAAAAACAGGTCTCTACGAAGCAATCCAGTCAATCCAGAGTGAAGGGGGCTCCTACAGGATTCAGTGCACACAACTTAGATTAGCACCAGGTGGAAGGGATTGCAGTTTCTCCTCGGGTAGAAGCACCCTCAAACCATTTTGAACTTATTAGCACTTGGGAAGATACTCCTGTCATAACAAAAGATACGGAACAACATGCCCTTTCTTCAATTTTTGAGGAAGATAATGCAGGGATTCTACCAACTCACCTTGGATCCCCAGTAAGAGGATCTTCTTCACCCTCTTATGCAGACATGATAAGGAAGAAACCCCAAGAAACATAAGACTCATCGAAGGATGAGACATTCGAAAGACCTTCGAAAACGGCAGGAAGGAAATCCCTCAAGGAAGCAAGAGAGGAAGAAGTGGAGAGGAAAAAAATGTAGGGAATTCAAACCACTCTAGAAATGTCCATTGGATGAAATACCAGAGCAAGACCACTAAAGGGAGGTCTCTCGACTTCCATTCCCAATAGATAAAGAATATAGTTTCTTGGAATTGCAGAGGTTTGCAAAATTCTATGAAATATGAAGATGTTAAAAATATTTTGAAAATCGAAACTCCAGATATCCTCATGCTTCAAGAGACAAAAATCAAAGGGGGAACTCTTCTTAATCTAAGTCACATTAAATGGAAATGAAATTCAGGAAATGATGTAAGTGCAAGGGGCTCCTCAAGAGGGCTTTCCACGGTTTGGTCAGAGGAAATGTTTCAGCTAGTAAGTTCTTTTGAGACACATCATTGGATTTATACTGAGATTTTCCATAAATTAAATAATATTTCTATTGATTTGTTTAATCTTTAGGTACCTGTCCATTTTCTTGAGAAGAAAGAGTGTTTGAAAACATTAATAGATTTTGTGGAATCCAATTCCCCCACACATATCATAATAGTTGAAGACTTAAATCTTGTTTTCGATCCAAAGGAAAAAAGAAGAGGAATCAATAGTAGAGATCGAATGCTCCTTCTTGTTGAGGACTTGATCCAGGAGTGGGATCTCATTGATTTTAAACCTAATAAGGGTTTATATACGTGGACCAATAACAGAACAAGAGCTGCTCACATTTCATCATGTCTTGATAGGTTTCTAGTGCATAGCACCTTTTTACTGGATAAGAAACTAGTATCGTCCAAAATTGTTCAAAACCTACCTTGGATCACAAACACATCCTCTTGCAACTGGATGAGGAAGAAAACTTGGGCCCTATACCATTTTGTTTCAGCTCCCAGTGGATGGAGAAGGAAGGTTTTATGGTAGTTAAAGATAAGGCTTGGTCCACATCAATCACTGGGTCGCCTAGCTATGTCTGGGAGCAGAAATTAAAAGAAACCAAATCAGCCCTGAAAGAGTGGGTTAAATCACTGTCCAATTTCCCCATTGCTCTGACAAAAATGTTTGTTCAAAAGTTATCATATTTATAGTTGTATTTGGAGAGCAAGGATATAACTATCCAATATTTGGAGAAGGAGCGAGCAGCTCAATTTGTCTCTTTTCGATCCTTCAGACATGAAGAAGAATATTGGAGGCTTAAGTACCAAATCCTATGGTTAAAAGCTAGAGATCATAGTGACAACTTTTTTTCACCGTCAGTTCAAATCCTGTCTCTCTCGAAATAATATTTAAGAAATAACCTTAGCAGATGGGCTATTTCTAAAGGTTTTTGCCAATTTAAAGAAGCTTCCAACACTTACTTTTAGAATATTTACACAGAGGATGGGATTGGAAATGAGGATTTCACCACTGATTTTCTTTCCCATATTCCTTCTCTTGTTAGTGAGGAGAACAATGTAAGTCTAATGAAGTCCTTTTCAAAGGAGGAAATTAGCAATGTGGTGTGGGATATGGAATCCAACAAAGCTCGAGGCCTTGATGGCTTTTCAATTAATTTCTACAAAGCTTGTTGGAACATCATTAACACTGACTTATTGAGAATGGTAAAATATTTTCAGTAAAAGGACAAAGTGGGAGGAAGTACCAATTCCACCTTTATTGCCTTAATTCCCAAATAAGTGAACCCGACTACTTTCAATAGATTTAGACCTATTTCATTATGAAATACCTCCTATAAAATCCTCTCGAAATTACTTGCAAATAGAATAAAACCCCTACTAGATAAGATTATCTCCCCCAACCAAGGTGGTTTCATCAAAGGGAGACATATTCTAGACAATGTGATACTTGTATAGGAATCCATGCATTCTAGTTATCAGAGGAAGGAGCAGGGGATGCTAATAAAATTGGATATGTCCAACGCATTCGATCTGGTAAAACTCTCCTTTCTCTACAAAGTTTTACTCTCTTTTCGGTTTAGTCCAGCTTTTGTAAATTTGATCAAATCTTGTACTGACAAACCTTGGATAACTCTGCTTGTAAATGGGATACCTGCCACATATTTTCAAGTAACTTGGGGGATAAGGAAAGGTTTTCTGCTATCTCCCTTTCTTTATATTATGCTGGAAGATTCCTTAAGTAGGAAATTGAATGCTGAAAGGAATGTTGGGGCAATTCTTGGCATCCGTTCGACGAAAGGAATAGAGCCAATCAACCATGCCTTGTTTATTGATGATTCTCTTCTTTTGAGAGGAGCTTCCTTAATAATAGCAAGGGTTTTCCAGGAGATTCTTCAAATATTTTGCATCATCTCAGGAGCGTTGGTCAACAAAAGAAAAAGCGCAGTTTATGACTGGAATATTGATGAAAAAACCATCCTCCAAATTGGTCGATTCTTGGGATTTTCTAGTTTTTCTTCCTAGGATAAAATCAAGTATCTTGGTTTACCTTTAGATATGGGCTCTAACAGATCCTCACTATGGATTGAATTTATTAACAATATTAAAGCCAATATAGTAGTATGGGGAGGGAATTGGCTTAACAATGTTGGTAAGTTAATTCTTATCAAATCAATTCTTTCTTCACTACCTATCTACTAGGCCTCTTTTCTCCTTTCCCCAAAGGAAATCTAGGAGCAGGTTTCAAAGTTGTTCAGAGACTTCTTGTGGCGAGGTGGCAAAGGAAATCAGAGGAAATTCCATTTAGTTAGTTGGGATATAGTGAAAAGACCAATTCTAGAAGGAGGGATTCATATTCGAGATCCAGGCATGGCCAATTTCGCTTTAGGTGGTAAGATTCTTTGGAAACTCTACTTTAACAGCTCTCATCCTGTTAGCCAGCTTCTTCGAAGAAAATATCTCAAAGCGGATTCAATGAGAAACCTTTCGATCGACAGTATTACCAAAGGTATTGTGCTTTGGAATCTCTGTAGACAAGGCTTTGAATTATTCCAAAGATAATTAAATCGCGTTCCCAGAAACAGTAAACAAAGTCTGAATTGGGCAGATAAAATCATGGGCAATTTGCCACTTGAAAACACTCATGAATTAACATCTATTCGTGAGTGGCTCTCTCAGCGTGGATTGCATAATATTGCCGAAATTTCTTCCTGGTACAATAAAGGGAATTGGGTAGAGTGGGGTTTCCCAAAGCTTCCATTGCATCTGCCCCATTAAAAACAACTTCTTCCTGATGCAATGAAGGGATTGGAACCTATCAATATTCATGTTGTTGACCTTTGGAGCTGGGGGAAGACTGGTATCTACACCTCGGTGCATGGTTTTGCAACACTGCAGCCACACCATTCTCAAATTATTAATCATTCAATCTGGAAGCACGCATGGGCTACTCATGGGCTAACCAAGATAAAAAAAAATTACGTGGGTGCTTCTACATAGAAGAGTTTTGATAGGTGAAAATATTGTTAAAAGAGGGATTTTAGGATTGCACAGGTGCATTATGTGCTGTGAAGCTTCTGAAAACTCAGATAAACTGTTTATGGACTGTGTTTTGTCCCAATCAGTTTGGGAGTTAGTGCTTTAAGGACTTAATGCAGTCGTTCTTTCCCATATCTCTGTTATTACTCTTTTCTCTACATGGAAAACACGGTATCTGCGGGTGTTGAACATTCACAGTTTGTGGAATCGGGTATGGCTCTCCATCCCCAAATTCATTTGAGGGAATATGTGGCTGGAAAGAAATGATTTGATTTTCAACAATACCGAGCACTCCCACTTGATTGTCGTTTCCAAAGCCAAGGAACTTATTATGGAAGCGTTGGAAAATTATTCCTCCAAGCTCGACACCACTCTTAAAACAAAAGAAAGACGTTGGATGGGAACTATGTTGATTTGGGACAGGAAGAAGAATTTAGCTTGCCCAACTTACAAACCCGTATGGAGAATACGAATGTCGAATGTAGAATTCCAAGTTTGGTGGAGAAAACAAGGAAAAGTAACGGTCTTCATTGATGACGCTTCCAAAGGAAACCCAGGAATATCAGGTGCAAGTGGCGTGATCTACGCCCATGATGGATTAGTTAAAGAAAACTTCAGTTGGGGAGTAGGACAGAACACAAATAACTAGGCAACAATTCTCGGGCTGTTAAAAGGATTCCAAATTACACAGGACCACAAAAACAAAGCTCTCCAAGTCTTCGGTGATTCAAATTTTTTAATAAAGATCCTAAATTATGAGGATCATTTTAACAATCCGGCTCAATAATACTCTACAACGGCTGTGGGGTTTATTGCATAACTTCTCTTCTACTTCCTTTTTCCACATTCTTCGCAGTTTGGACAAGGAAGCAGATGTAAAAACTAATGAGGGACGTAGTTTGACACAAGGAGTATCCAGAAAGAATGCAGAAGTACCTTTGATTATATGCATCCCCTAGTTGGTTTGTATCTGATCTCCGGAAATGTAAGAACGTGATAGATTGTAACAGGGAAAAGTGTGCTAAGGCTCCATGTAATTTTGGTTATTTAGACTACGGCCCAATCGATATTCTTTCAAAAAAAAATTAACCGTTTTAGTTATATATATATATATATATATATATATATATATATATATATATATATATATTGCAACCCTAAAAGGTTTGGCGGTTTTTTTTAAAATATTCAAAATTTTAAGGACTTAATATAGTTTTTGGATAATTTTAGCAATTTTTAGAAGAAAAAAAAATTCACTTGGAATTTGGGTGAATCACTTTTGAAAAAATATGCAAATTGGTGAATCCTTTTTTGGGAAAAAGGTCGAAAAACAATCCATGGGCTAAATTTCGCCCTAAAATTTTCCTTGACATGAGTATTTAAATATTTTGTTTGTTTATTAATTTCTTTTCCATTTCCATTGGTATAGTCACTTCTAATATCTTATGGTGACATGGGTTTCCACATATTTATTAGTTTATCAATTTCTCATCCATTTTTTCTTATATACCCACTTTTAATATATTTGTGGACATCATCTTCCAAAGACTTTGTTAGTTTATCAATTTCTCATCAATATCCACGACTGTACTCACTTCTAAATTTTTTTGTTAACATGGGATCCTAAATACTTTGTCAATTTATCCATTTCAGTTGATGTGCCCACTTCAAATATCTTTTGTTGACATGGTCTCCTATAGACTTTGTTAGCTTATCGATTTGTCATCATCAAAGGGCAAGGCACCGGCATGCCTGGTTCTTCCATCATCCAATTCACTTCAATGAAACACGCGGAGAAGGATTTCAATTGATGTACTTACTTCTAATCTTGTTTCAATTGACGCACTTAGTTATAATCTTTTATTGATATGGATTCCCAAATACTTTGTTAGTTTATCAATTTCTCATCCATTTCATTTGATGTACTCACTTCTAATGTGTCATGTTGACATGGGATTCTAGAAGCTTTGTTAGTTTATCAATTTCTCATATGTTTCCATTTATGTACCCACTTCTAACATCCTCTGTTGACACGGGCTCCCAAATTCTTTGTTAGTCTATGAATTTCTCACCCATTTCCATTGGTGTACTCATTTCTAATGTGTTTTGTTGGCATGAAATGGGTGTACTCATTTCTAAAGTTGTATTGTTGGCATAGGATCTTAGAGACTTTATTTGTTTCTTAATTTCTCATCTATTTCCATCGATGTACTTTCTTATATCTCTGGTTGACATAGGTTCCCAAAAACTATTAATTTATTAATTTCTCATCTATTTTTACTGATGTATTATCTTTTAAATTCCTATATATATTTTTATATATATTTTTAATATTATAATTCTCATTTATTTTTGATAATGTACTAATTCTAATATCTTTTGTTTACATAAGTAGTTAAAGACTTTGTTACTTCCTCACTTTCTCATTAAATTCCAACGATATACTCACTTCTTATATCTATTTCTTCTTACATCTATGGTTAATTTAAGATTTCAAAGAGACTATTAGTTTGTTTAGTAATAACCAATTATTATCTTCAACCCCACTTTGTTGCAATAATGAAATTTTAACATACCACCCTTCAATTTTGTATATA
Organism: Pseudotsuga menziesii; assembly: GCA_001517045.1. Taxonomy (NCBI): domain Eukaryota; kingdom Viridiplantae; phylum Streptophyta; class Pinopsida; order Pinales; family Pinaceae; genus Pseudotsuga; species Pseudotsuga menziesii. The sequence goes on along the minus strand of LPNX011008981.1, from coordinate 122,268 downwards.
TATTCAATTCTTAAATTCTCATTACTTTAACTTCTTTCGCTTAATTGATTTTAAAAGTGTTTTAGACTTTTCAATATAATCTTTGCTAGATTATTTTTGACTTCAATTTATAGTTTTCTTATACATTTTGATTTCCACAATCTTTTTAATATTAATCATTTAACAAGTAATTGTTCAATGGCTCTTGATTTAATAATACATTATTTTATTTATTATTTGTTTAAAAAAAATGTATTTGTGTTTTTTTTCATTGTTTATAAAGTTATTCATAATTATAATATGAATTTATGTCAAATTGTGCTTGTTTATCATTCAAGTTGTGGGCTTTGTTTGCTAGGCAATCTAAGTCCAATTTATATTTATGGCGATTTAATTGGGAGGAGACACCCCAAAATCAAATCATATTTAAGGGTTGGTGTGGCTCAGGCTGAGTGCAATCCCTAGGTGCTTTTGATGGCTTAGATTCCCCTAGGTTGTGTTTTCTTAGCCAATGATTGAAATGCACTTGCCCCAAGTGATATGCATTTGTAACAAACAAAAAAAATAATATAAATTTATTAATTACCTTTATTCATTATGTAAAAAAAAAAATTCATGGTTATTATTTATGTATCTATATATAACAAATTAACCATGTAATTAAAATGTTAGAAAATGAATCTCATAGATATTTTATTTCAATGAACTTAGAATGAATATAATCATTCAATAATAAGCAAAGTAATGATAAGTGAAGGTGTTGATTAAGCCATAGTACCAATGGACTTTTATAAGGTTGTTCTTTTGCTTCAACAAACTAGTAAAATATGTTAGAATTATTGTGCCATTAGATATTTAGGAAATAAGTGTAATAAGATTCTTAATTATTATGTAGTGAAAGAGGAATGAATAATACAAAATGAACAAATCAAATCTCACAAGAAACAGACAATTGCTTATATAATTACAATATAATCTTCATTATAGTATCTGGTGTTACAATGATGTTACATAAGGAGGAATTCGAATCATTAAGGACGAATTCGAATTCACTAACTGTATCTGTCTGGATGGATAAATTAAGATGTCTAAATCACTATCAGAGTTGAACTGGCTAACTCCATATGTCTAATCCAGTCTCTCAATTAGTTATAATCAATTAAACTAGTCTAACTGATGTGGTAGGTGATAAAAGGCGCCTTCCCACATGCAACCATGCAAAGACTGACACTAATTGAATTAGAGGTGAGTTAACCAAATGTAACTAAAGCATAACTAAGCTTAACTAGTTACCAACTTCTAACAACTGAAGGAGATTGGTTCCAGCACTCCCAATGGCTCCTAAATTGTAGGCATTGGCCTAGGAGGCGCCTAAACTAATGCATGCAAGTGCAGTCAGTTCCAGTTAACCTCTATCGGTGTTCCCCACACTCTAGGGAATTGTACATGTGGCCCCATTAGGCCAAGTGGATCCAATAATAATTAAATGACTCCTAAGTTAGGCTAATATAATATAATAGACAATTTGGACAAGGCAAGATTATAAATCCTAACAAAATAAGCATAGATTCATCTTAATCTTAATCAACCAAGTGATGAGAGGGATCATATATCTTGAGCTACATACTTTTTAGAGTGCAAAACTTAAGGAACGGTTTGTTCAAGGGATGTGATACCTCTTGACACTCGTTAGATCTAGAGTTAAGATGGATCTACGTTGGTTCCAATGGTGGAGAGCACATCAAAACTATGTTGTTTAAAACCAAAATTACCCCATTAAAATCATTTCATCCAAAATTTTATTTATGTGAACATAGTGCAAGTAAAATTAAGAGTATGACAAGATATTTACTTAATCAGTGATGATATAGGAGAAAAAAATGTAATGAAATGTAATGATGAAATACATGATATTACAGAGTGATCAATCTCAATATGACTTCTACTCTTCTTGACACCTTTTCCATCTTCTCATTTTGATCAAATGTGAAGGGAGATTGAATTTAAAGAAAAGTTTAGCCTTTAACTTGAGAAATGTTGTAAATGTGAGATCTCATCTTTCTTTCTTTCAAATATTTATAATTTTTTTCTCATATTAATCCTTGTAACTTATGTATCTTCAAATTTCAAACAAATTCCAATATAAGTTGTTTTTATTGTACCTCTTTCAATAAAAAACAACGAAACCAATGCATCAAAAGATAATATTTAAAACCCAAATACTTTCAATAATACAACGTGAACATGATTGTACATAACATTCATAAAATCAATACAATGCAAAAATAATATTATATCATACATGTTTAATATCAATACAACAATTTAATAAATTCATATATATATACATATATTTATATTTCATAATATAATATATATTATGCCATTCCCACCGCACATATGCTTTCATGCATCACAATATATATATATTATGTTATGTAATTCCCAACGCACATATATTTTCATGAAATATGATTGGAAATCTATTTCATTCACTATACGATCATCAATTTCTCAATGCACGTTATAAAAACATTTAAAATCTAAATGCATTATAAACACGATTGTACAGAACATTCCTAAATATGCAGAATATGCTTTAAATCAATGCAATAATTTAATTTATAATTAAGCAAAATGTTATAATATTGCATAATGCAATTCTCAATGCACACATCTTTTAAACGATATGATTAGAAATATATTTATTTACCATTACTATTAGGCTATAATCAATTTCACAATGCATGCATATGATTCGAAATCTATTTTATCCGCAATACTTTTTGAACATAATCAATTTCCCAATTCACCTTACGAAGATATTTAAAAACCATATGCATTTTATAAATGAGTGAATATATTTTGAATGCAATTCAAAAATACTATTTGAAAATGCATATATCCATCTTTTGAAATATAAATTCTAACAGTGAATTTTTACATAGAATGTAGAAAATAAATATTTTTACATAAATCCCTTGAATAATAAGTGAAACTGAATATATTATATAAGTGAAACTAAATATATTATAGTCATTTATTATCATAAAAATTATACTTTTGATTGTTCAGTCTCTCGATAATATAAAGGGAATGTTGTCAATTATGTAACTAAAACTTTAGGGTGTATATTAAAAGATGACTTGAAGGATGTGTCGTGCCACAAAATAAAAATGTCTTATAGTGTTTCATTCTCATTCTCATTATTATGAATTGAAACTATGTTTTTTTTTTTTAAATAAAACTTATATTACTATACAGAGTCCATATTACAGAGCAGAAAAATGACTATGGCCGGTCCAATAACGGGGAGCCTTAGTTCTAGTCAGCAAAAGCCCATCCGGGACTTGATCAAAATTGATTGGCCAAAAAATTACAGTGAATTCCAACATCCTCTTACCCCCCATGGTATCTCTATTTCTGTGATGGATCCTGATCCTATTACAATGATTCCCCACCCACAAAAAAGGTGTTTTAATGGTCCTATCGCCAGCCATTCCACTGTAAAAAACATACTGCCTAGTAACATACCATCTATAATTATGAAGGCTGAGACACATCAGATAAGAATTAAAAGGAAGACAAATAGAGAAACATTGACTGATAAGAGAATTCAAATCCCACCAGGAGGGAGGGAGTTCCAGCGAGGAGGACCAGCAGATGGGCTTCCGGTAGTAGGGAGTTGCAAGCCTGACACCAGCGACGACAACGGAAGCATGGAGCCTGTTGAAGTTCGAGCCTCCTCCAGACCTCCAAGGCCCTCCTTGTCGCAACGTCCGGTCCTTTCCCGAGGTCGAGCCGTCTCCAGAGCATGGCGGTCCACTGGGTGAAACGGAAACCCCAGGCGAGCAGCGAGAACATCTAATTTGTGGTGCATGGTGTGACATTCCGCATTGTGCTCCTTCCAAAATGGGACTAGTTCCAAATCCCCAGCCTACTTTGCTTCCTGCACCATAGCAGAATGCCCAACCAGACGAATAGTGACCCAATATGTCATGAGCATCCGATCATAAGCAGAGGCGCGTCCCACGGTATTACTCGGGTCCAAGACCCACTCAGCAACCTCAGCATGAAGGTTCTCCCTGGGCATAGCTTTCGCCTCTGCCCAAAGCCCTTCCACCACCCTCTCGACTTCAAGCCTAATACTGAGAGGGACATGTTCCTTGTAACGGTCTGCCTCTTCTTGGGCTTGAATCTGCGCGCGAGTTGTTTGGTGCGTCTGTCATTTGGCAGAATTCCCTTTAACCAGCATAATTCCGGGCGTTTCTCCCGATCCTCCCTCCCTCCTGAGCTGCCGCTTGGGGGCTATTGGGGGGAAATCCAAGGGCAAGACGGACCACAAGAAGCAGCAGAGGAGGCTCTTAACAGGGCCGAGCTCAGCAGCGCTGCACCAGACAAAAGGAAAATGCATAGACCTACGAATTCTGGCATATAACTTATCTTGGAAAATCTCAGGGTCGCTGGAATATAACGGTTGGACACCCGTGGGAGCGTACCCATCCCTGAGAAATTCCTGCGTCATTCCCATCATGATATCCCAAGCCTCTGTCCTGTAGCGATAATGATCCCTGTCCGAACAATAATCCTTGCACTCAGAGCCAAGCGTGGTAAGACCAACGCCAAGAAGCGAAATAATGAGGAAGGAACAACACCGTCGCCGACAGTTTTTAATGCCAACCGTCCTTGTCTGCATTAACAAGGATGCATGTGGGCGTGCTCGCGCCACCTAATGCCGCCTGTTCTCTCGTCCGGCTGAACATCCAACTGTGTGGTCACGGATAGATCCTTAATGGCCATGTGGCTGCATTGCTGGGCCCATCCCTCCTCTGCGAAGACGTCAAGTCTGTCACATCGGAAACCGACTCCACATTCCACACCGGAATTTACTAAACAGTCAGCAACCTTATTTGCTTCCCTTCTGACGTGGTGAAAGGAGATGGCGGGGTGCGACAAAAGAAGGACACGCAGACGCTCCAATCTGTAAGCTAGGCGCCAGCTTGGGGATATTTTTTCGGACCTTTGACCATTCAGGAGGTGTTTGGCCATTGTGATAAGGATGTTAGAGTTGCCTTCTATTATCGCTAGGAGGAACCCCCTCCTAATCAGCATTTCCGCTCCATGTATGAGGCCTTCCAGCTCTGCTGAATTATTGGTATCCTCCCCAATGGCTCCCATAAACACCATCCTAATCCGGCCATCATGGTCTTGACAGAGACCACCAAAACCAGCCTAACCAGGGTTGCCGCGAGACGCTCCATCAAAGTTCAGTTTAAAAACGCCGGGAGGAGGAGCCGACCATGAAGCTAGGCTAGAAGGGGTGCACCGTTTATCTCGATAACACAGAGCTTCAAACATAGGCTTATTCAACCCCCAGTTCTCCGCAATTTGGAGTTCTTCCCTTGGGATAATCTTATCCTGTTCATTCCATTGCATGCATTTAATTAAGGATACCAAGCTGTGTTGCACCGTGTTCCATACTGCCTCCATGTTTTTGCTTCGACCACGGAAGATCCTAGTATTTCGCTCTTTCCAAATACACCACATTGCCATACTCGGAAAAGCATCCCAAATGGTTATGATGATGGGGTTTGTGAAGGCACGAGAGCTCCAGTCTCTTATAGTCTGGGGGGGCCGCCCCCGAATCCTGTCACTCCTTCTGAACATCAATGCCCCCTTATCCCAAATTGCTGCCGCAAAGGGGAAACTATCTAGTAAATGGCCCATCGTATCCTCCGCTTGATGACACATGCAGCATTAGGATGGACCAATAATCCCACGTTTTCGCAGATTGTCACAAGTGAGGATTCTCCCTTTGACTACAAGCCAAACGAAAAAAGCCACCTTGGGCCATAAGTTGACATCCCAAATTTTCCCCCAGATGTCATCCATCTCCACGTTCCTTGTCATCCTGATGCTGTAGGCCTCTTTGACGCTGAAGGATCCTTTTGAAGAATATCCCCACCATAAAATATCAGGGCCCTCTTGATTTCTGACAAAACATTTATTCAATTCCTCCTGGAAGGCCATCCAGTCCTCCTCACTCATAAGAGCTTGTTTCTCGGGAAAGTCCCACTGATGATAGTCTTCTTGTATTCCTAGGTTCCACGACTGGTTCACCAGAATACTGCCCTTCTCAATCTCCTGCTGTTTGATAAGGTTCCATCGGGGGTTTCTTCTGAGGATGGGGAACTGATTCCATGAATCATCCCAGAACTTTTCCCGGAATCCATCCCTGATCTCCCAGAAGCTGTGCTCTTGGATTATTGATATTCCATCCAAGGCCTTTAACCAGATGGTAGATCCACTAGGAGTTTCGTTGAAGCGGATCAGGAAATGACTGGGCTTGCCCCTGGCATATTTTTTGCTCCACAATCTAGCCCAGGGTTCTGATGAATGGGTGACCCATCTCCACCAAATCTTGGCCCCCAAGATCTCTGACATAATTTCAGGGTCCCTAAGGCCTAGGCCTCCCTGTTCCTTAGGTTTGCATACATCCTCCCAGCTTACCAAAGAAAATTTGGCCTTTTCCCCACTCGATCCCCAAAGGAAATTACGTTGGATGCTTCAGATAGCCTTTGGAGCCGCTAAGACCGAGAAAAGGTATGTCGGCATCGCCTGTAAGATAGACTTGATCAAGGTCAGCCTGCTGGGAAATTTAAGGGTGCGAAGGACCCAGCTAGATAGTCTCTGCTTTAGTCTATCCAAAAGTTCTTGCCATTCTGCTATTTTTGGCCTTCCAAGCCCCATGGGGATACCAAGGTATTTGGATGGGAGATCTCCTCTAGAGAAACCCAGGACTCTCAAGATATTTCTCTTGGTGGTCAGGGGGGTATTAACAAAGAAAACCTAAGATTTGTTAGGATTAATAGCCAATCCTAAGGCTTGAGTAAAAAGGTCCAGGATTTTTTTGAAGCTTCTGGCTTCTTGGAATGAAGGGTGCCCCATGATCATGGTGTCGTCCACAAATTGTTGATGCGTCTGAGGGGGCGTCCCCTCCTGAACTCTCACTCCTCGAATTGTCCCACGATCGACTTGGGCAGCAATGAGGCGGCTTAGAACCTCCACCATGAGAATGAATAAGAAAGGGGATAGGGGGTCCCCTTGGCGAATGCCTGAGAGGGCTGAAAGGATGAAGTCGGGGACCCATTAAGGAGGATATTAAATAAAGGAGAGGAAGCTAGGACCTACCAAGTTCTTAAAGTCCTTGTGTTCCATCCAGAAGCTTTCAAACCGAAAGGGTTTCCCTCTGGGGGAGCCAGTCCAATCCCAAGAGAGGCTGATGGGCCAGTGGTCTGAGCCATTCGCCGGGAGAACAATAGCCAAAATTTCCCTCGTACTGTGCATGAAATTTTCTGACACCAACAAGCGATCCAGACGAGAGGCAACCAAGTGCTCCCCTCCACGCTTGTTGGTGCATGTGAACTAGATACTTCCCATTTCCACGTCAACCAGCGGTCCCCGAGCCAGACATTCACTGAATGCTTCTTGGAATTTATCCAAGGTTCGTCATCCGCCCTTCTTCTCTTCAAGGTTTGCGATTAGATTGAAATCGCCCCCAAGAACCCATTGTCCTTGCTCCTCTTGTTCCTGGAGCCATTGGAGGAAACCCATAAAAGAATGTTTCTCCTGGAATTAGCTGGGTCCATAGATGTTTCTAGTCATGCCCCGAACTCCCGAGTCCAGAAAGCAAAAGTCTGCCATGAGCGCAAACTTGTTGGCTCGCCAGTTTGAGAGTTCAACCGAACGTGGCTGCCATAGAATAGCAATACTTCCTGATTGTCCTGCGGCATCGATGGCCATAACCTGACTGCCCTTCCAAATAATGTCTTTTATTTTCAATAGACCTCCAAAACTGCATTTGGTTTCCTGAAGAAACAGAATGTCCGGGGATTCCTGTTTAAGCTTGCAGTTTAAATCTTTCCACTTCCTAGGGTTACTACACCCTCTGATATTCCAAGAGATGAGCTTCATTGACAAACCTTTCTGGCTTCAGAGAAGGCTGCCTAGATTGTAGGGTACTGTCTAGATTCAATCAACCGGACTCCTATCTCTACTATTCACTACTTGTTGGTCTTCCTTCCACGACGCAGTTCCTCCTCGGGAGACTTCCTCTTGCTGCCCTTTTGGGCATCTGGATCGATTCCTAGACCTTCCACTGCACCTGTTCGGATAATGGCCTCCTGGAGAAGTTCAAGTTGACGACGTGAGACATACCCTTGTCCTTTCTTTTTGCATTCTTCCTCTAAGGCATCCAGGTCAAGCTCTCCCAAATCCATATCGTCCCCCTCGTCCCCCTCATCCCCCTCCACCCCTTCCATCTGCTAGGTTTCCTTTGGACCTGGGGATGTTGGGAGGTCTTCTCACTGGTCTTCTATCAGTGTCCTAGCCTGCAGCTCTTCACCCTCTTCCAGGGACGCTAGAGCTTCGAAAGCGTTCACTTGGGATTTCTCGCGGGTCAAGGTATCAGAGCGAGCCAGAGGTTTTCCTCCCCCCTTGCCGTGACGCTTATTCTTAACCAGCATGAACCCATCATCAACCACCGAAACGAGAGGCGCAGGTGTCGCCTAGTTCGTCTTAAGGCTATCTTTGGGAGAGTTCCTCCCTAAATTCCCGTATTCATGACAGAGTCGACATCTAAAGGGGATTTGTTCATAATCAATGGGCTGGATCCACTCTTCATCTTCCCAGTTTAGACTGATTGCTTCAGGCAGTTCTCGGGATAGGTCCATATAAACGCAGATCCTAGCAAAGGCTGTGTAACATTGGATCCTTGTTTGTTCTGCAACCTTTATAAATTCTCCAAGACTGTTTCCTATATCCCGTAGGGTCTCTAGGTCCCAGTATTCTCTTGGGAGGGAGAAAAGACGGATCCATACTGGGGCTACTGTCATGTCTTCCGTTTCTGGGTTGAAATGCTCCTTCCATGGTCGCAAGAAAAGACCCGTTGAGAAGAAAAAATATGGCCCCCCTTCCAAAATTCTATCCCTATCTTCCTGGTTAAAAAAGATGACGGTGAGGAAACCCTTTGACCCCAACTATAGGTCGTAGTGACCCTTGGGTTTCCACACCCCATTGATCCAGTTGATCAGGTCCTTTTCCCTCGGCCATATCTCCACAAATTTCCCAATAAGATCCTTTTCCTTCCAGGTCCTGATATTTTCCCTTACTGCCTCAGATCTGATCTGAATCATAGGAATGGAGGCCGTTCATGGGAAGCAGCCCCCCATGCTCGATTGTTTTCTTTTCCTGGAGGCTGGTGGACCTCCGTCCCCCTGACCCTCCTCAACCCTGGTGTTTCTTCTCGAGCTAGAAGACCCATGTTCTTGATCGGGCACCTCCTGCCCTAATGTCTCCATGGCCCCCTGTAGGAGGCCAAGTTTCCAGGTAGGGCGTTCAGCCCAGAGCCGATCGACGCTGCGCGCCTTGAGCCAAAAAAAAGAAAACCTGCTTTTCTTCAAACCCTCGCCGTCCCGCGGCCTCACCTCTAGCTTCCCAATATGAATTGAAACTATGTTATTAATACCTATCAATTCATTATTTCATCTTAAAATTAATGAATAAATCAAGGGTTCAAAACTAAGAAAGACTTACTACACATCACTTATACAATCTTTGTGTAACATGAAAATGGTCATATTGTGACGCTCAATTAAATTTATCTTCCAATTCAAATTATCCCTACTATGTGTATGTCTGCACTTCCATAAACCAGAGTATAGAGCTCATTATAGATCTCTATCCTATGTCGTTCCTTGGATTTTGTCAATGATAGATTCTATTTGTTTAATATTTTTATGAAACTTTGGACAATGTATTTCTACAAAATATTACATTTGATCCCCCTCGCCTTCCAATTACCAACCATCTTAACCATTTGGATACCTTCTTCTCCTTGTGACTATTTGATATCCTGTTGCAACTTGGCATTCATTGGTTTTTGGAATAACCTTAGTCATATGCACCTTCACCATGATATTAAACTAAGTTCCTTACCCATTGCTTGTTTGAATAAAGTTAGGCCTTCACCCTCCCTCATTCATACACATTCTCTTGACACGATCTTAGTGTCTCATAGTTCAAAACAAATCCAATTGGTTTATTCTTAGCAATAAACAAATGCCCCTGATGCATGTTATCTCTGAGTTCACTAATGCCAATCATGATGATAATAGCTCAAAGAAGATTCAGATGCCAATTTTGATTTAAAGTTGCATCTCTCTTATCTAATGAAGATCATCCTTGATGCTTCTTGTTGAAAGACTAATTAAATGTAAATTAGAATGATAAAAAACCAAACCATTGAAAATCATCCAGTACTCGAAGTATGATGGATCTGTCATCCCCACTAAGCATACAAGGGATAAGGCATGTAGCCACAAACCATTAATTAAGAATAATGAGTTCCTCTCATGTCTCATTTTTTTTTCTTTCATTTATTTTGTTTGATATTGAGTTTGTGTGCATGTCTTACTTTGTCCAAGTTTTAAAAAAAAAATTGAAAAAACCCTGCGAACATGTTTGAAACGAAAAAAAAAAGTCTCAAATCTCTATGTCGATCTTGGAAAATATTTGGCCTATATACACGCATACACATTTGATAAAAAGAGAAAAGAAAAAGTGTCACAACCCTGACTTGCTCATGGAAAAATATTAAGTCTATATCCAAGCATACATTCGGGACTTATAATCTCATCTTCATTCACACATTATCCTTAGCATTTTAATTTCGGGAAGGACATTCTCATTACTTCATTTCAAAAGCATTTTTTTCCATTTAGTGTAACTCCCCTCACATCATGATCATTTCAAAAATACATAGGAGAATCCATTCATTTCTAAAAGTGGAATGGATTCTGTAAAGGCCACCTTGGTTGTCGCTGGGCCATTGCGAAAAATTATTCCAAAGAGGAAGTTGTTACTTTTATGTTTTATGGAAAATGTGACTTGTTTCTTTTGTATATATTGATTTTAATTGTGATTTGATTTATGGGTTCCATGTTTGTATAGCATGTTATTATATATTTTATTAGATATTATGAGTGGATGTCTCATTATTGTTTAGAGATTGTTTATCGAAAAAAGGTTTGGAGCTCTGCAACTTCATGGCAAGGGTTTTTAGCCTTCATTGAGGTACTTTTGGTGCGGTGACTTTTCTTTTGAGCTCATTTCTTTAATGTGCAGTCTGTGTTGCGATGGTAACGACCAGTTGCGTCGCCTTGGCTTGTCTACTAGTATGGGGGTTACGTTTCTTTTTCTTGGCATCCGTGTATTCAGGGTCAGGTCTCTACCTGTCCCCTGTTTAACTGTGGTACTTTACCTTCTCTTTCTTGGGTCCTGAGATTTACGTTGGTTTGCGCTTATTTAGATTCGTTCGTTATTTGTGGGATTTTTTTAGTAGGGTTGGGCTTTTACTTTTCTGTGCTTCAGACGTCGAAGGTGGTGGGCTTTCTGATTTTTGTGGGAAGCTCGGGTGACGTTCTTTGACAGCTGCGGTGCGTATTTTCTTTGTGTCCCTCCCCCGACTACGGTGACAGATTGTATTTGCGGTGCCGCTTCACCTGTTACCCTTTGGTGTTGGTTGGATCTGAGAGTCCGTTTTCAGGTGGTTTATACTCCATTGTTTCACCGACGGAACATTGCGTTGTTTTTTGGTTGGTTTTGGGGAGTTCTCCCATATCTCTCTCTAGGAACCTGGGTGGTCCTCTGGCTAGGGTTCTGGACTTTCGTTTGTTTTCATTTTCTCCTCCGGAAGGGTGTTTGCTTTTCTTTCGGATTGTGTTCTATCTCTCTTGGATTTTGGGTTTAGTATTTTCCTGGTATAAGACCTCTCTTGGATTGTCTTGGATAAGAAGGCTTGGTTTCTTCGGCACCATTTTGGTATCTCGTCCCTGCTTATCATTATCTCTCAGTTTTGCCACCTTACTGAGGAGCTGAGGGACTCTGAATTCAATCCCTGTCCCTAGGACAGGTCCAGTACCAACCAGAGAATAAAAAAGTGGGAATGCAGCTTTCATCTTGTTGGGTCCTATTATTGTTACTTTCTAATCATTAGGGTTATATCTTTGCGCCACCTTTCTTAGGGTTTCCTCTCTGTGTGACTGTCCGCTGTGATGTCGACCATGTCCTCTTCGTCGAGGGTGCGCACCAACCCTTGTGCCCGCTTTCATGTTTCATCGATGGCTTCTCCCCATAGTCACAGACCTCTGTCTTCATCATTTCCCTCGGGTTCCACAAGCGTTGGGCGTTTGATGGGACCCTCGAACATCACTATTGCTGGCTCTCAAGGATTGTTGGAATATTGTAACTTCGAAGAATATTCTATATGTATCTTTTTGTGGTCCCTGATGGTCCTACCGGGAGAACCACTTGTATTACTTTGTATCCCGATGCTTCTAATCGGAAGAACTAATAACAGTCATGAGGTAGTCCCCTCTAATTGTAAAGGTGGGTCATTAGCACCCTAGTGTGGTTACTTGAGCCTACATGTGTAACTCGAGCCTACATGATTAACTCGAGCCTACATGTCGGATTTAATTATTAAAGTGAAACGGATGAATATATATAGAGGTGTGGTGCTCCTCATTTGGAACACACACTCTCACTTGTGTAGCTCATTAGTGGAGAAGAGAGAAGTAGCTGGAGAAGGAGGAGGACCAGGCTTTGGTCTCCTTGATCTCCTTGTTGGTTTTATCTTTTATCTTTTAGGGCATCTATATTGAGGAAGCTTTTGTTGGGTTTTTCCCTTTAGGGTTTTCCCAGGATAAATCCGTGTTGTTCTTGTGATATTGTTTCTTTCAGTGATCCTGTTTATATGCTTTTGTTATGAAAATGAAATGAAATATTGATGTTTTAGCTAAGCATATGAAAATGTAACATGGTATCAGAGATAGCCTGAATAGGACAACCTTCACAAGGAGAAATAACCCTCTCTCTCTCCTTGGATGAAATTAGGGTTTCAGGAAAATTTTCAAGTTTCAGAAAACTGTTTGCATGGAAAGTTGCGCCCTCCCAGAGCACATATTTTGAGCCTGGAATCAAGGTTTTTGGATGTGTGAGTCTCTGAAAAAGTCAAACCCTAGTATGAGAACTACACTAGAAAACTGCTGAACTAGAAAGCTGCAGAAGCTGAATCTTGCAAGTATAATTTGGAAGGTGAAGAGTTGAAATTTACAGAATCCAAGTACACCAGTCAACTCACCTCATTCAAGCGCATCTCTTGGTAAGGTCGGTTTCTCATTCCGCAAAATTTCAAATTTTTGTGATTTTCTGACAAGATGGCCCCAAGCACTAAGCTTGAGGACAAGCTAGAAGGCATAGAGAATTTCCGAGCATGGAAATACGGGATTGGTCTCATTCTCCAAGAGAATGATCTTGATATGTATGTCAAAGAAGAAGTTTTAGAACTTGAAGAAGCTAAATCCAAGGAGAAGCACATGAAAGACATGATTAGGGCACAAAGGATTATTGTTGACTCCATCAAGGATCACTTGATCCCTCAAGTGTCATCCAAGAAGACTCCAAAGGAAATGTATGATGCTCTATCCAGAATGTTTGAGGGAAGAAACATTAACAGAAAGATGAATCTAAGAGCTCAACTGAAGAGTACCAAGGTGAGTCACGAAGAATCCATCCAAGACTACTTCTCAAGGGTTTTTTAGATCAAAGAACAACTAGAAGCTATTGGAGACAAGCTTGATGAAGATGAGATAGTTATGAATACTCTCAATGGTCTCACTCTACCATGGGAATCATTCATTCAAATGATGTGTGCCAGGAAGGAAAGCATGAAGTTTGATGTGGTATGGGAAGACTGCATTCAAGAGGAGACTAGAGTGGTAAATAGAGAATCCTTACTTAAAGAGGATGATCAAGATCTAGCCACTCATACCAAGAAAAGAAGAAGGAATCAACCCATCTTCAAGAATGGAAACCACAAGGAGCATCAACCTCCCAGAAGGTTCCAAAGATCAAGAGAAAGTCTAGCAAATAAGGACTATTATGGTTTTCAATGTTTCCATTGTGACAAGATAGGACACATTGCTAGGAATTGTCCTATGAAGAAGCAAGAATATAAGAAGAGGATCAACAACAACAAAATATATCATGCTCATCTAGCTGAAGACAAGGATGAAGAAGAATAAGAAGAAGAAGAAGAAGAAGAAGAAGGACCTCCAAGAAAGCAAGCAAGAGAAGAAGATGCAGAAGAGTATGTACTATTCTCTGCACTCTCTGGGTCTGTAACACCTGGAGAAGAAACTTGGCTGATTGATAGTGGTGCTTCAAAGCACATGACGGGACAAAAGAAAACTCTATCCAAACTTGAAGAAAAGATCTCTCCTCATAAAGTATCCCTATGAGATGACTATCAATATCCGATCAATTGAGTTGGTGAAGCAAGTTACAAACTTGATTCAGGTAATCCCCTAAAGATGAAAGATGTATTATATGTACCTGGTCTAAAGAAGAATTTACTTTCTATCTCAGCTTTAGATAAGAAAGGATTCAGAGTTGCTTTCATATATGGTCAAGTACTCATGTGGCCCAAAGGAAATAATATTGAAGATGTAATCATCATTGTTGAAGAAGAAGCAGGCTTGTTTAAACTCAAGGGGCACTCAAAAACAACCTTGTGCATAAGTCCATTGACCATAGTGAAATATGGCATAGAAGGCTTTCCCACATTAATTACAAAGCTTTACCTCATGTAAACAAGGTAGTGATGGGATTACCAGACATGAAGATCAAGCATGAAGGAATTTGCAAAGGATGTGTGAAGGGAAAGAACATCATGAATCCATTTGCAAAGAGAAAAACAAAAACTAAAGGTACGTTGGAATTGATTCATTCAAATGTATGTGGTCCAGTGTCTTCTACATCCTTAAGTGGCTTTGAATATTATATCACGTTTATTGATGACTATTCAAGAAAGACCTGGATATACTTCTTGAAAGCAAAGAGTGAAGTGTTTGAGAAATTCAAGGAGTTCAAAGCCTTGATAGAGAATCTTTCAGACAAGAAAATAAAGACACTCCGATCAGACAATGGCGGAGAGTATACCTCAAAAGAGTTTTAAGCTTTTTGCAAAGATGCCGGAATTAAGAGGGAACTAACTACTCCCTACAATCCTCAACATAATGGGGTTACGGAAAGAAAGAACAGAACCATCATGGAGGCAATGAAGACTGATATATGATCAAGATCTTCCAATGCATCTATGGGCAGAAGTAGCAAGAACTGTTGTGTATGTACAGAATAGAATATCTCATAGTGATCTTGGGTTCAAGACTCCAGAAGAGATGTTCACGGGAAAGAAGCCTGAGGTAAGTCACCTCAAAATATTTGGTTGTCTAGTATATATTCATATACCAAAAGAGAAAAGAACCAAGTTAGACCCTTCCAGAAAGAAGGGGATATTTGTTGGATAATTTGAAGTATCCAAATCATTTAGAATTTACATTCCTGGATTCCATCACATGGAAATCAGTCGAGATGTGACATTCGATGAAGAGGCATCCCTCAAGAAATCCAGGAAGTGCCAACATGAAGAAGTGTATGAAGAAGAGACACCTCCCAGAAATGAAGAAACTACATATCTCCATGAATCTGAAGCTCCTGAAGAACATGACATGGCAGAACCACAAGAACCCCCTATAATGGAGATATCAAGAAAGAGAAATCTTGCTTGGACAAGAGAAATTATATGAGAGGCAGAAAGATATGGAGCTCCTGAAGGCTCCACAAGGGAAAGAAAGAAACCTAATACTTTTTCCAACTATGTAGCCTTGATATGTGGTCTTGTAGATCAAGAACCTACAAACTATGAAGAAGAGGTACATAAGAAAGAATGGGAAGAAGCAATGACTGAAGAATACCAGTCAATAATGAAGAATGATGTATGGGATATAGTTCCCAAACCAGAAGGAAAGGGTATAGTATCCTCCAAATGGATATAGAAAATAAAGCATGCAGCTGACGGAAGTATCGAGAAGTATAAAGCAAGATTTGTGGCCAAAGGTTTCTCTCAGAAAGAGGGAATCGATTATGAAGAGACATTTGCCCCAGTAGCACAGTATACTTCGATTAGAGCTATCATGGCACTTGCATCCATGATGAAGTGGGATTTACACCAGATGGATGTGAAAACAACTTTTCTGAATGGTGTGATCGAAGAAGAAGTATACATAGAACAACCACAAGGATTCAGTTGAAGAAGGCCTTGTATGGCCTTAGACAAGCTCCTCGAGCTTGGTATGTAAGGATAGATGGTTTCCTATCGAGCACGGGATTTACCAAGAGTAAAGCTGATCCTAACCTTTATCTCAAGATTGTAGAAGATGAACCTGTCATCCTGCTACTATATGTGGATGACTTATTCTTGACAGGGAATGAGAAACGGATTATGGAAAGCAAGAAGAGACTAGTAGAAGAATTTGAGATGAAAGACCTTGGGTTAATGCATTATTTCCTAGGTCTGGAAGTATGGCAAAGTTCAGAAGGAATCTTTCTCAACCAGGGAAAGTATGCGGTAGAGATATTGAAAAGATTCAATATGTTGGAATACAAAGCCATGGCCACAGCCATAGACTCCAACCTGAAGCTGTTAGTTGTTCACTCATCAGAGTTAGTGGATGTGACTCAATACAGACAGATCATTGGGTCATTGATGCACTTAAAAAATACCAGACTAGACATTTGTTTTGCTGTGAACACCTTGAGTCAGTATCTTGTTCAACCAAGATGGGTTCACCTAGTAGCTGCAAAACATGTGATGAGATATCTGAAAGGGACAATAGACTTTGGTCTATACTATGATGGTAGCCATGAGTATAGATTGCATGGCTATACAGATCCAGATTGGGATGGAAGTATCTTAGATAGAAAAAAGCACATTAGGTGGATGTTATAGTCTGGGATCTGCTATGATTTCATGGTTTAGCAGAAAGCAGTCTAGTGTTGCTCTAAGCACAGCCAAAGTAGAATATATAGCAGCTTGCTCTGCTAGTTATGAAGCCATATGACTTCGAAAGCTGATGTTAGGATTATTCAACCTAGAGTTGGACACTACCATGATTCTATGTGACAATCAAAGTTGTATAAAGATGACAGAGAACCCAATATTCCACAATAGATCGAAGCACATAGAAATCAGTTAATTCTACATTCGAGATATGATGCAGAAGGGATCCATAAATCTCCAATATGTGAGTACTGATGAACAAGTTGCTGATGTGTTGACGAATCCTCTGTCTCGAGTAAAGTTTGAACACTTTCGATACAAGCTTGGTGTGGTTCGGAAGGACCTTCCTTGAAAGGGGGAGTAGTGATGTTCCAGTGGGATTGTATCATCCCGAGACATTTGTCCAAAAGTGATCCGCTGACCTCGGTCCTTGAGAATGAAGAGGGATTGTATCATCCTGGGACATCTATCCAGAATAGATTTGGTGACTTTGGTCCTCGATAATGTAGTGGGATTGCATCATCCCTGAACCTCGGTTCAAAATGTATCCAGAGGTCTCGGCCTCTGTGAATGTGGTGGGATTGCATCATCCCTGAACCTCAGTTCAAAATGTATCCAGAGGTCTCAGCCCTCGTGAAAGTGGTGTGATTGCATCATCCTGAACTTCAGTTCAAAATGTATCCGGAGGTCTCGCCCCTCGTGAAAGTGGTGGGATTACATCATCCCTGAACCTCGGTTGAAAATGTATCTAGAGGTCTCGCCCCCCGTGAAAGTGGTGGGATTGCATCATCCCTGAACCTCGGTTCAAAATGTATCTGGAGGTATCGACCCCCGTGAATGTGGTGGGATTGCATCATCCCTGAACCTCGATTTAAAATGTATCCGAAGGTCTCGGCCCCTGTGAATGTGGTGGGATTGCATCATCCCTGAACCTTGGTTAAAAATGTATCTGGAGGTCTCGGCCCCCATGAATGTGGTGGGATTGCATCATCCTTGAACCTTTGTTCAAAATGTATTCTGAGATTTCGGTCCCCGTGAATGTGGTAGGATTGCATCATCCTTGGAATTAGTCCTAAAGTGATAGGGACTGATTATCCCGTAATTAATCCGGTAACTTCAGTTGTCGAGAATGTGGTGGGGATTGCATCATCCTTGGAATTTAAGTCCAAAAGTGAACCAATGACTTTTTTGTCTTTGAGATGTGGATTGTAGGTTGCTGCTGATGATGATGACGTATTGATCGAAATATCAGAGTATGATGATGATGCCATATTGATCGAAAGATCAGAGTATGATGATGATGCCGTACTGATCGAAAGATCAAAGTGTGATGATGACATACTGATCGAAAGATCAGAGTATGATGATGATGACGTACTGATCGAAAGATCAGAGTGTGATGATGACAATGTACTGATCGAAATATTAGAGTATGATGATGATGATGTACTGATCGAAAGATCAGAGTGTGATGATGACGATGTACTGATCAAAAGATCGGAGTATGATGATGACGATGTACTGATCGAAAGATCAGAGTGTGATGATGATGACTTACTGATCGAAATATCAGAATGTGATGATGATGATGCTGTTCGAAAATTGAAGTATGATGATGATGGTGTTGATCATGATGTTACTGATCAGAGTATGATGATGATGATGTTGCTGTTCGAATGGTCAAAGTGCTGAAGATGTTGCTGATCAAAAGGTCAAAGTGCTGAAGATGTTGTTGCTGATCGAAAGGTCAAAGTGCTGAAGATGTTGCTGATTGAAAGGTCAAAGTGCTGAAGATGTTGCTATTGATCGAAAGGTCAAGTTGTTGCTGATCGAAGCAGTCAAAGTGTTGATGTTGCTGAAGACTGAAGATTGAAGATGAAGACTACATGATGTTGAAAAAGCTTCCAATGATTTATAGATGTGTTACCCTGATAATGTTGATGATGTCCTCTATCTCTCTCCTACTATTGTTGTTGTTGTTGTTGTTGTTGTAGAATACCCTTCTTGTTAAGGGGGAGTGTTGAAATATTGTAACTTCGAAGAATATTCTATATGTATCTTTTTGTGGTCCCCGATGGTCCTACCGGGAGAACCACTTGTATTAGTTTGTATCCTGATGCTTCTAATCGGAAGAACTAATAAGAGTCATGAGGTAGTCCCCTCTAATTGTAAAGGTGGTTCATTAGCACCCCAGTTTGGTTACTTGAGCCTACATGTGTAACTCGATCCTACATGATTAACTCGAGCCTACATGTCGGATTTAATTATTAAAGTGAAATAGATGAATATAAATAGAGGTGTAGCGCTCCTCATTTGGAACACACACTCTCACTTGTGTAGCACATTAGTGGAGAAGAGAGAAGTAGCTGGAGAAGGAGGAGGATCAAGCTTTGATCTCCTTGTTGGTTTTATCTTTTATCTTTTGGGGCATCTATATTGAGGAAGCTTTTGCTGGGTTTTTCCCAGGATAAATCTCTGTTGTTCTTGTAATACTGTTTCTTTCAGTGATCTTGTTTATATGCTTTTGTTATGAAAATGAAATGAAATAATGATGTTTTAGCTAAGCATATGAAAATTTAACAAGGATTTATTTGTTCTTCTAAGTAGTTGGGGAGCAAGCTCTCCTTCGAGAGGGTTAAACTGACTAAAAGCGTTTTTGTTCTCGGCCAAGATGTGACTATCGAAATGGTTTTGGATCTGTCCCAAAGAGCCTTGGTTGAGAGGTTTGAATAATTGAAGCTACCCCGCATTGTGGTTCTTTCCTGAGTTCACGAGCATTGGAAGCCAATACTGAAATCAGTTCCAAAGGTCCTTACCCTAGTGAACGGTTGGACTCTTTTCCAGTTTCTTACAACTAAAGATTGTGCTCTAGTCGAGAGCAGATACTGAATATTAGGAAAAGGTTCTCATGTTCTAAAGAGACGCTATTCTGATTTTGACCCTAGGTTAGAGAAATTGATCAGAAGGCACCTCTGGGTGATATTGCCAGATTTCTCGATACAATGTCAGAACCTTAAGGGCTTTATGGCGATTTCTTATCAAAGATGAAAAAATCTTGGGATTCGATTGCTTGGATCCTTGGGTGTTGGTAGATATGGATCTATCGGAGGGTTTAC
Organism: Pseudotsuga menziesii; assembly: GCA_001517045.1. NCBI lineage: Eukaryota > Viridiplantae > Streptophyta > Pinopsida > Pinales > Pinaceae > Pseudotsuga > Pseudotsuga menziesii. Next base: position 102,213 of record LPNX011008981.1, on the reverse strand, counting down.
CGGATTAGATTGAGGTCTTCTGGGATAGTGGAACATTCACCCAACGGCTTGATTATTGGAAGGTAACATTCACATGTCACTACTATCGGATGACAGGACACTCCAAGGAGATGTGTCCTTCGAAGGGCGAGCTAAATTTGGGTCTATGGCTGGATGGGGCCTCTCGGGAGGATCTTTCTAGGGATATTTATTTTTTAATCCCCCTGGACCATGACTCAACGAATCACTTTGTGGGTAAGTTCAATAAGCATATTCCCTTACTTTTGAAGTTAATCTATAATGAATATATATTGTCATCTTTGATAGTGTTCGCGGTTATTGATTCTCCCCCTCCTTTGTCTGGGATATTGAATTCTCCAATTCCTCTATTCCCTCCCTCAACTTCTATTCCTGATTGTGGGGATGACCCTCTTGCTTCTCCCCCCCCCCTGAGATTCAGGTTTTTTTGAGTGAGTCTCATAGAGACCATACTTGGTCTAGGGAGGAGTCTCCTTTGTCCTCTTCTCCCTCCTTTGGAGATGCTTTACACATATCTTTATCTTCCTCACTTCTCATTGACAGTATCACTGATGATCACTCTTCTCCTAACCAAACATTGGATTCTACACTTCCACCGATTTCCTGTGGGGACCCATCTTTCAACCCTCCATTATCCTTCTTTCCCCCTCTCAGGGTCTTTGGTGGGGATTCACCTCTCACCTTGGAAATTTTCCCAATATCTGTTGCTCGCTCTGCTAATGTTTCCATCCATAAACACAAACTGGCTGGTAAGGGGATTATGAAAGGACTCAATGATTCGATTCGAGAACAGACTTACACAAATCCTAAGGTAGTTCCTCTAGCTATTAGAGGAATTCCTATTGCTTCGACCACTATTTATTCTTCCTAGGATCTTAGAGATGGTGTAGCCCCCACTAAGGTGCCTTGATGAACCTTGTCAGTTTTAATTTAAGAGGGATTGGCGGAGGCTCAAAACGTTTCGCTTTGAAATGCTTAATCGAACTGTGTTCCCCGTCCGTGGTTTTCCTGCAAGAAATAATGACCACGGGTGAGCATGCTTGTGACTTCTTTCTCCATTTTCATCCTAGTTGGAGGGTTTGTGCACAGGATGCTGTGGATCACTCCGGGGGCACCCTATTTGCTTGGAATCCCTTGGTGGCCAACCTCTGGGATTTTGACACTATGGCGGGTATATTAGTCCATGGGATTTTGTTGGGTTTTCAATAGCCAATCCATCTTCTGAATATTTACAGTCCCTTTGAGAACAGTCAGTATTTTGAGACTCTGTCGGGTTGTGTGGAATACTTAACTTACCAAACCTCATTTTTGTAGGGGACTTGAATTACACTTGGTCCTCTGATGAAGTATGGGGGGGGAGACCGTGTGATCCTTTGGGCAAATACTTCATCTCAATGTTCAAGGATGTCAAGCTACAGGACATATCACCAACCATTCTATCTCCTGCCTGGTATAATGGGAGAGCGGGGTCCCTTTCCATTGCAAATAGGTTAGAGCGCTTTTTAATGGCTTATTCTCTATGTGAAACATTTGGAAACTATAGAACTTGGAACCATTCCAGTGGGGTTTCGGACCATCGGTTTTTTATCCTTTAGATCATTTTTGACTGCTCTTATATTTATTATCCTTTCAAGTTGAATCCTAATTGTCTTACTGAAGCGGACTTCATCGATCTGATCAGGAAGGAATGGGACCTTCTATCGACGACTTCTATGGGACAACTTGGACCCCTGAAGGCCCTTCTCTATAAACTAAAGCGTTTACAACCTTTCCTGCACCTTTGGGAAAAGAATAAGAAAAAATCTATAAACTATGACCTTAGTAGTCTTGAAGGAGATATCATTTCCATTGATACTCATCTGTTGCATGATCCAGGTTCTAAGGACCTTCAGGAGGATCTAAACAACTGTCATTCTTCCTGGGCAAAGTTACTTACTCAAAAGGAGGAATCTCTTCGTCAACAAAGTAGGTCTGTTTGGCTCCTGGCAGGGGATGAGAACTCTCGGTATTTTCATAATTTTGCTAATAAGAGACGAGTTACAAATTCGGTGTGGGAAGCAATCGATAAGGATAATTCTAGGGTACAGGATTTGGACTCTATGAAAAGAGTGACAAGGTCCTTTTTTGTAGATATTTATAGAGAACCAGACACCTTCAATATTAACGAACAACTGGGTATCATAAAACTCTTTCCTTCCTTCTTCTCGGTTGAGGACGGCGAGCCTGTATATGGTCTGGTTACTCTTAAGGAAGTTGAATAAACTCTCAGGATCTTTGCCAAGGACAAAAGTCTTGGGCCATATGGCTGGACAATCGAGTTCTATCTGCATTTCTTTGAAATGTTTGTTCACGATTTGGTGGATGCGATTGAGGATTCAAGACTCTTCGGCCTGATCCTTGAGTCCCTAAACAATACCTTTCTTACACTCATTCCGAAGGTGGATCGACCTGCTACTTTTGCTGTCTATTGACTGATAGCACTATGTAACCTCCTTTACAAATTGATAACTAAGATTATTGCGGAGCGTCTCAAGCCTTTTTTGGGAATCCATGTATTGGCTGAACAATTTGGATTCTTTCCTGACCGTCAGATATTGGATGCGGTGGGGTTAGTTCAGGAAGTATTGCACTCTTCCAAGTCAAGAATTTCCCCATATATCACTTTGAATATTTATTTAGAAAAATATTACGACAAGGTGAACTAGTCCTTTCTTCGCTTAACCCTCCTTCAAATTGGCCTTCGTTTTGAAAAGGTCAGATGGATTATGGCCTGTGTGGCTAGTGCAAACTTTGCTGTGTTGATTAATGGTGTCCCAAATGACTCCTTTAACTTCCCTTGGGGAATTCAACAAGAATACCCTTTTTTTCCCTATCTCTTCTTGCTTATCATTGAAGTTCTGAGTCTCTTGATTGCTCGAGAAAAAAAGGAAAAGAGGATAAAAGGTTTAAAGGTGACAGGTTCTCTGACCCTTACTCATATCTTTTTTGTTGATGACGTCTTGCTTTTTGGGGATGGTAGATTGCTAGAATGGTTGCATTACAAGTATTTGATAAATCTATTTTTTGGTGCTTATGGGATGTCTGTAAGTGAAAGAAATTGGTTTTTGGCTCACTAAATGTTTCTCAGGATGTCTCTCTATTGATTTCTCATTAGTTCTCTTATCCTCGGAAATCATTGGAGGTTGGTTTTACATATTTGGGTTTTTTCCTTATACCTAATAATTATCTTTTTGATGAATGGAACTGGTTACTTCCGAAGTTTCAGTTTAGGATAAATTGGTGGGTCCCTCAATGGTTTTCTCTTGGGGGTCATGTTACCCTGGCAACCTCTATGCTATAGTCTATACTGGTTTATTGAATTTCCCTCTTTAAACTTCCTACAAGGATTATATGGGATTTTCGCAATATTCTATTTCAGTTTTTATGGTCGGGGGTCTTGGATTGTAAGAAGATCCATTTGGCCAGTTGGGAGTCTTTGTCCAGACCAAAATTGTGGGGAGGATGGGGCATAAAAGACTTTAAGCATTTCAATACTTATCTGTGTGCAAAGATTATATGGAGGGATTTAAATCACACAGGCCTGTGTGGTTCAATTATTAAATATAAATACATGTCCAATATTCCTATGGACATATGGCTTCGAAGAGCCATTTTCAAGCCATGTTCATCATCTCTGATTTGGCGGAGTCTTCTATCCACTTTGCATATCATTTTTCCTGATTTGTGTTGGATTGTAGGTCATGGAAACCAAATATTCCTAGGTAGGGATTTGATCTTTGGATTACCCAATTCCACTCTCACTTAGCCCCTACTGGCGAAGCTTCATGAGAAGAATATGTATCTACTTAAACATATTAACCTTCAACAGGAGGGTTTGGCTACTGGATGGGTTTTCTCGACCGATTTGGGACTCTCAGGTGCACTGGCTTGCAGATGGGATCATTTTATTGACCATCTTTATGAGATGAGAATATCCTTACACCCCTCCCCTGATTAGAGGATTTGGAAATCTAACAGTCAGACGAGAGTTTCGAGGGCAGATTTGGCTTACCTGGCTTCACTCAATTATTCAGTGGCCCTGATCAGTCACAAATGGCACTCAGTTTTGTGGAAACTGAAGATTCTGAGCAAGATAAAATACTTTTGTTGGTTGGAATTCAACCACAAAATCCTTACATGGGATTCTCTTAAGTGTCGGGGCCTCTCGAGACCTAGGAGATGCATTTTCTGCTTGATGGAAACTGAAATGGTCGAGCACTTATTTAGGAGCTGTTCTATTTTTGGACAATGCAGACAAGTAATTTGTAGTACACTCAGGTGTTCTTGGTATTGGGTTTCATCATCCATTGTCGATAACTTTGAATATTGGAAGTAGCAGACAGGCCTTCCTTATGAGATCCTATGTATTTTTCTGTGGGAATATTGGAAGGCACGAAACACATTCATTTTCCAGCACATTCCAGTTTCCCAGTTTTGCATAGTCTCGAAGGTTTGTAATTATTCCTCTCTCTCAGCATTATTCTCACCAAGGACTGCCTCTCGAAATCCGGTTCCTCCTCCTGATTTAAGGGCTGGTCCTGTTGGATATTTCGATGGTGCAACCAATGTTGGAGCTTGTGGTGCAGGGATGGTGCTTTTCGTTGATAATCTCCTATCCTTCAGACTTTGTTTGGACCTGGGGGTGGGTACCAATACCAAGTCATAGCTCTTAGGCCTCTGGGGGCTTCTATACTTTTCTATATCCAAAAAAATCAGTGATCTACAGGTAAGAGGAGATTCTAAAGTTATTATAGATCGGGAAAATGGAAAACATGATATACATTCTGTATTACTTCAGCATTGGCTTCGCAGAATCAAAGGCCTTTTCAGACATTTCATCTCAATATCCTTTCAGCATGCATATAGAGAATGCAATGTCTTGGCCGATGACATGTCAAAAAGAGCAATTGGTATGGGAACATGGGTGATATTTTGGGAAGAATACTTTGGAAGGTCACTGACAGACTCGGGCATTTTAATGCTTCACTGAGTTTTTTGGTTTTGTTTTTCCTTGATTTCTAAAGACCACTTTTGTTTTTTTAGATCAGAAGATCTTTTATGTTGTTGACAATATGTATTTTGGATAATTTTAAGTCTTGATTGCTTTCAGACGTGGTAACTGATGTCTTACCGGTCAGTTTCATCAATATATTTTTTAGTACTGATGGCCCTATGTAATCTTGATGGTGTCATTTTTACACGGTTTTATAAAAGTTAAAACTGTCTTTGCCGTGTGAAAACAAATTATTGTTTCAACTTAGGAAGGGTTAGTCTTGGACCTGGTAGTATTAATTATAATTTCATATATTTATATAAGTAAATATATTCTTACTATGGTTGATTTATTTTGTATGCATTGTATTTTCAAATTACTTGTAATATATTATATTTCACAATCTTTTTCAACCTCCTTTTCTTATAATGATGTACTTTTTACACCTTCAGAGGTAGTAATTGCAACTAGTTTTATTATAATGTATGGTGTTTCCTTATAGAATCTATGTTTTATTGTGACAGGTGGAACCCTAACCACCATCAAGATCCATTAGATGTTGATCTATTCAACTAGACCATGTCACTTCGTCGCTAAACTAAAAATATGATGTTATAGGTGTTGTGTTATTATCTCAATGATATATAAAAATAAAATATCCAAGATTAGGTGTTGATCACACAATTATTGAATCCTTCGAAAAATCAATCCATAAGCTATACTAACGTCTCACTAGCAACCAATTGGTATAGGTGCACAAGCATTGGCAAAGTTTTCACGAGCTCAAAATGCAATAAAATAGGGTTTTTGAATGTGATCTAAGTTTGATGCTACAAAGCCATTTTTTCTTTCTTTTGGAAACACATTAGCAAGTCTAGTGCAAGGGCATGACTGGAGAAGCCGCAATACATCGAAATTTCCCATACAACAAAATTTCCTTAAAGATAATCAAGTGTTAATAATAATAATAATCTATTTTTAAGGTCACGACCAAGCTAGACACCAATTTGGTATATGACACCCTTTGTTTATGGGACAAGAGACCCCCTCTATGCAATGATGTAACTGTTAAAGTCTATAGAAGTGTATATACCCTACACCCCTCTGGATTTGAACCTATAAACTCCTAAAAAGAAACACATGTTATTAACTGTTAAGTTCACCATTAAAACTATACATTGATCCAAAAATAATATAAAAAACTTCATATACTATTAAAAAGATGCATTATTCTTATAATCTACATAGGACTCTTCTTGTTTTTTCCACATCAAATGATGATTTTCGAAAGATTGCAAACATTACAACTCATGGTACAATTATTCTTCTATCTTTTTTTCTATCTACTCTGTAATTTGATGGTATGTTTATACAAATCAAACGTATAGATTTACTTCCTTTCTTTTTCCATATGTGGAATTACTTTGTTCTCTTTTGGTTTTTCTAAGGGAAGAAAATGTGGGGTAAGGAGAGATTAATCATTTTNAACAAGAAATACCTGAAAAAACGTGATGATGATGTCATCATCACGTTTTTTCAGGTATTTCTTGTTTTTGGGGTAGCGGGGTCCGTCAAAAGTATGCACTGTGGGTATTCGTTGGATGCGGAATCAAATTCCGCATCCAACGAGCTCTCCCGATCGAAATTTGAGTAAAAACACAATGAGATATGTCGAAAATACGAACAAAAAAAGTAGTTTTTTTTAATGACAAATATGTCAATTCAACCATTATGGTTGACTTATTTTATCGAAATTCTATTGGTTCTTGAATTCCAACTCACAAAAACTTATTTTGGCACGTTTTCTTATAAGGCCCATTTTAGACCCCAAATTTCCTCTAATGGCATATATAAAGTCAAAAGGCAATTTTCCCATTCAAACATAATGAGAATTCCATCAATATGTTTAATCTCCATTGGTGCTATGTGGTCCATTGGTGCTATGTGATGTTATGGGTAGTGGCTACTTTGAAATATTGAATACTTCACTATCCCAACTCATTTAAATGGTGTGCCATATTTTTGTCATAATGCTGGGCTTTTTAAATGTTTTCTTTCCTTTTCTATTTTTTCTTTTCTTTTCTATTTTTTTTTTCATAATGCTTGGGTTTTTAAATGTGTTCTTGTCTTTTCTATAATGCGTTGAGAAACATTTAGGCTTTGGAAAATCATCGACAATGATATGTCCATCGACAATGATATGTCCATGTGTAGAGTTGTTTAATTTTATTTATATTGTATAATAATACTTTGGAAGTTTTATTATTATTATTATAACTGATTACATGTTAAGGTATTTAGATGTGTTTTTTAAGAGGATATTATGCTCGCAAGATGAAGGTTGGTTTTGGTTTATAATTTTACTAGATCTTTGTCATCATTGTCCTCATGAATGGGTGAATAGGTTAATCCATCTAAAAAATAATACCAAGTAATTTTTTTTCATATTTAGATAGTTAATGTGAATAATTGAATTCAGAAACATAATAGAGATTGCATAATTAAACAAGTGGAAAAAGCAACAAAGTTGCTTAGTACCTACCTCTTAAAAAAGGTTTGATAAAAAAATGTCTTAATGTATTAAAAGTGTATGTTAAAAGTAAGGAAGAAACCATGTCTAATCATTGGTAGTCCCATGTCTTTAAAATTTGAACTAGAATTGAAAAGATATGAGAGTTAACAATAAAATCTTGACCTTGTTACAAATGCATATTCAAATATTTATAAGGTTTATGAAACAAATTGGTATTAAAAAAATAACAATATAAATGTTTTTTGAAAGCTTGGCCACATATTCAAAACAAATGATCGTTAGAATATTAACAACAATTTCCATTTTGGTAGACATCCATAAACCAATAACAATACGTATAATAAAATATTTTGCATCAATAATAATAATAAATATTAAAAAAACAATAAAATAGATAGATGCATTGAATTGATCCACACTTATATGTCTTTAATTGTTTAATGGTGTTCTTAACAAGAGCCATGAGGTGGCAATGTTCCGGACATTGTATTTATGTTGTTGGTGGTTTGCATGTTTGCAGTTGCTTAAAAGAAATTATACTCAAGAAAAATAGAGTGAAATTTGTTCTAGGAGACGACCTAGAACTACCTCAATTAGAGGCTATATATTCAATTTAAATTGATAAAAAAATATGGCAAGAGTTAATGAAAAGAAAATGCAAAATTAATACATGTGTGTTGAATGTCTATTGTAATAAAGAGGATTGATGGTTAGATTTCAAAGCTTTATCTAATGACAAATTCATATCATTGCTTCTATTTGATGATCAAATCATCAAATTGTTATTCGTTTAAATTTGCTTCTATTTGATGATCAAATCATCAAATTGTTATTCATTTAAATTGTTATATATTAAACAGACTCCTTGGCCACGAATTTGAGGTATAAAAATTAACAATGACACAAATATTGTTATGCTTTATATTATTTGTAAGTTTTAAATCATTTTAGTTTTATGCCATATACTTACATGTTTTCCTTTTCATATGGGTAATTTCGTGTACCAAATGTTAAGAATGATATAACTATTTTTAGGTATCTCATTTTTTTATGTTTTAAATCATTTTAGTTTTATCCAAGTATAATTATATATTTAAAGTATTTTGTTTAGGTTATTTTTAATGTAAATAAGTTATAATCTATATTTACTGTAATTAAATTATAGCCGGAGCCAAGCAAAACGGCGAACATCTCCTTAAAAAAACCACATAATTTGCCAATTTATGTTATTCGGGTACTTATCAAACTTTGATTTATGAGAGCTCAATTCCTTTTAAGCTGTAGCCAATGAAACNCAATTCCTTTTAAGCTGTAGCCAGTGAAACCAAACGGCGAACATCTCCTCAAAAATTAACTAAAATCCTCACATTAAAGACCAAGCTTCTCAACCAGCTTTCATCAAACTTTGAAATATTAATTCAAATCCTAACACGTTACAGCTAACCTTTCTTGATAACCTATTCTCAAATTTGAAACATTAACTGGAATCCCTAACAGTAACGTTGA
>LPNX011008981.1:44755-89568 GCA_001517045.1 Pseudotsuga menziesii | reverse complement strand
GAATGCGCTAAGGAAAGAGAAACTTCCTATGCGTATACACATTATATATACTCCAAATCAGCGCTTTTACATGAACCCAAGCGGAATTATCATCCTACTAGCTGTATACATCAAAATATATATACAGAGAAAACGAATTCCTCTAAATCTTCATCCACAAATATAAAAGAAGATAAGCAATTCAAAGGCAACAAGATGTTCAATGAAAATTCTTGGATTGATCCACAAATATAAAAGAAGAGGAGCAATTCAAAGGCAGCTGCAAGATCTTCAACACAAATTCTTGGAAGCATCTTTCATTNCCAAAAGATAATGGAACAGCGGGTAATCATAAGGATGGTAGGAAGCTAAGTCATGCTGGATTCTCTTACAAACATTATGTTAGCTCTAGAATTCATGGGTCAATGGGTCAATCCAAGTTTTGTGCATTGGATTTTTAGATTTCATGCTTTTTCTGTTTGTGCTGGCGTTCTGCCTTTCAAAATGGGTTGTTGTTTCATGGTATGTATTGAATCCTACGGTTTAGGTGCTGAGTCTAGGAATAGTTGTTCTGCCGAAATTACCCAGTATTTTCACTTNAAAGCCGTAGCTGATAACCTTCCATTCGATACAGGATTGATGGTCTTCCGAACCTTAAACACGTTCCACGCAGTTCCCATAGCATGCCCCCCAACTGCAAACCTGTCTTGTGCCACTTCCCCTGCATCTTCACCAAACCTGCAATCAAATGAAATTCAGTTTTGCAATTTCAATATGCAAGCATACAACAAAAATTCTGGGTCCAGCAAACCATACATACAGAATCGGAAATGCAGTAGTACCTATGTGAAATAACTTCAACCGTAACCTCAGAAGAGACTGATATAACATCCTTTCCTGCCGCTTCAACAGCTTCTAAAACTTGATCTGAAATTCAAGAAATATAAAAACCCGATTATTCTTGACCATTTACTACATTTATTTATAACTGTTGCAAGGGCGCAATGGGGGAAATATTGCCGTACTGAAAGCATCCAATGAAGCAAGAAGGACATCTCCAGGCAACATGTTGAAGAACTTCCTTCCAGCCTTGGAGCCAACCACCGGTACAATCACGGCACCGCTTACTGTGATCAACCCCTTTAGCACATTCTCGCTCATATTTTCTGTCATCCTTGACAGATTTTTCACCCTGCATACATGCCAACAGCAAATTCGATATCCAATTTAGTTTCTTGGTGCTACAAGGGCCAAGTTGCTCAGTAGAAAAACAAAACAAAAAATTTAGAATTCTTCCCATTCACCTTTGAATGTTCCTCTTTGTGCTTGGACTTATCTTTCCATGATTGCTCTTTTTCTTTTCATGATCAACTGCTGCTGCGGTGGTTTTACTCAATCGGCTTCGAATGAATGCACTGCCTTTCTGCACCTGAGAAGCATAAGCATTGCTGCAGAGGAATATACCCTTGATGATCTGCCCGAATCCCGCAGCAATGGCCTTGCCCACCACACTGTTATAGTCTTCTACCTTGGGCGCGAACGCAGTCTAGTATGACATCCTTGATTATCTAACTACCACCCGAGATCCAATCAAAAATATCCATGGTCACCTTTTGACTTATGTTTGATTAATGGTCAATGTTGGATTGAATTATAAATAACATAATAATAAAATATAATAAATGCTGATGTCATAGTAGCCATGTGTCAAGTGAAAACCAGATACCAAACTCCAAGGCTGACATCATCCCTATCAACCAATCAGCTGTTTAAAAAAATAGATTTTTAACAAAATTAAAACAAATATTTTGCAAACGCCTAAGTCAAACTTTGGAAAACAGGTTTGATTTTTTAAAGCAGCGTCAAAAAACACCAGGTAATACCGAAAGTCAACGCAGGTTGAAATCGAACGATTGCAATATACCAGCCGAAGACAGGTATAATAACACATCCAATGAAATGGTTATCATTAATTATTGTCAGCCTCATGTTTCAACAATCCCCAATATCTTCTCCTTCAAACCTTTTCCCAAAACTACGTTGAATGGGACAAACCTCTCTATGATAAAGTGCCAACCCTTTCTTTCACGATTCTTTTGAAAGCCACCTAGGTGCAATTAGAAGAGTGGAAAAGTATTGGCGTGGAACAAAATATTAAGTATGTGCTTAATTTAACACACCATTGATACTTTATTTTTAATTGATACTTTATTTTTCTTTTTATTAAATGGAATTTCTATCGTTCTATATGATAAAACTAAATCCAAAATCGATATTTAAGAAGAGACATTTTTTTTGTATAATTGTAGGTTAAATGAGTAAACCGTATTTAATCCACATGGGCTATAATGATACGAACAAATTTGTATGAAATAGCTTATTGAATTTCATGTGTATGCTAAGGATCATTCCATGTCCTATGTTGTTGATATCGATGATTACCATTATTTACACTAGCAACAACAACAAAAACATGATGGATATTGGGCATGCAAATGGTCATGGCATCATAGGGAGTCATGGATGCCACGATTAAGAGGTGTTGCCAAAAATAGTGGTTTTCTAATGAGATGCCCCTAAATTCCTTGTAATTCATATTCAACTATGCTTGATAAGCATCCATGGGAAATAGGAACTTAAATCTTGTGGTCCCACCTAGCATCCACAACCACATTTAAACACTTTGTTAAGCTGTAAAGATGACCAAGCACTATGTTGCTAAGAATCCAACATGTTATATATTTTAATTTTCATCCCATATCTTCACCACAACTCTTTTCTCAAATCCCTACACCAACAATAAATTATTGAATACATAATAAGATTGTTATATAGAGTGCTACGCAAAGCAAGTGCTAATATAAAATTCAAAAGGTTAATTCATGACCCTTTTTTGGTACAAGTAGGTGTCGGTTTAGACTTTACATTTGTGATTGCAACAATGTATGATGGAGGGAGGGAACGAAGGAAAGTATGAGATGTGGGTGGGAATGGGATTGCATAATAGCTTTCCAAACCCCTTAATTTTAATTTTTTCATCCACCTCATAGGAATCAGAGTAATATAGGTGTGGGAACTAGGAATGGATTATAAGAGTAGTGATTTACCACATTTTAAAGTGATATTTGATGCATGAAGTATGAGAAACAATGTCACTGAAGTCTCTCATGTAGTGATAAATGTGTTTTTCATCATTTATAGAGAGAGCCACATAAAATTAAAAGATGAGATTCTACAACCTATTGAAAAGGTTGGTGAAAATCGATGTCAATGTGTTAAGCCCTATATATTGTGACATTACATTTATATGATTATATTAGTATTATCTTTATTGGTTGGATATGACCTTAATTGTAATTGTACACCGTGTCTCCTATATATATCAAGGAGACCCAATTTTAGGATCATTTCATCTCATTGTTCATTTGATACATTGTATAAGGATGTTTCTCCCTCGAAGAGGTTTCTCTTTATATCATTATCAAGGAATTGGGTTATTCTCCCTTTATCATTTTATGTTTTTTTGGGAATCTGGTGCATATACTGTGACATTAGGATGTTCAATGGAAGTATGCTAGAAAAACACATAACTCTAGTGAGTTAAGAGATCACCCTTTTTGGAGGAATCATTCAATACAACATTCTATATGGAGAAAAAACACAATCGTGGTGGAAATGATCATCATGACTTCATCAAGTAAAAAATGCAATTGAAACACAAACCAATTGCTTATGAAATAAATTAATATATGTTTGTTTAGTTGGAATTGAAACAACTCACTATGTAATAACTTAGGACATATTGAATCAAGTCAATGAATTAACTTCATATGCATGTAGTTCTTTCAAGGATGGATACAAAACAAACCACAGAGACACATGCGTACAATATTACGTCATAGATTCCAACAATGAATGAAATGATTTCAACACGACTTAATGCCTCTTTAGTTACCTACCAAGGAAAAAAAACTCACGAAGCATGAAAACATTAACAATAACCAAGGGACAATGGTGTCGATAAAGAAAACAACCATGATTAAACTATGGTATTACTAATTAGGAAGATTCTTCATGTGAAGAGGTTCTTTAGTTCTTAGCACTTAGCACTTTTTTGTTTTCCCTTATCTTAATTATTTGTGTGTGTATGTACTATGTATATATGTATGTATGTACATATATGTGCATCTATATATGTATATGTATGTGTATATATATGTGTATGTGTTTGTGTATATGTGTGTATATAAAGTAATTGCTCTATATAAATTTATCTGCACATATGTTTGTGTGTGTTTATCGTTTCCTTATTTATTATACTAATTATTTCCATTACCTTGTTTATTTTACTCAACAAATATGCATTTTTAAATTGTTCTAAATTATAAACACATATTAAAAAAACATAATTAACCTACTCACATCATCACGATGTACCTTTTGTATATTTAGGGACAAATATTGCTAGTTAATGAATCTATCCCAATTCTTAACCTATATAGACAAAAAGATAATGCATGGGTAGCATCATATGCTTATTTTGATACATAGTCCTTTCCAATAAATGCCTAGTCAAAGCTTTAGTGCCTCTATCTATTCTTTTAATGGAATCTTTGGGAAACCATTGGCATGGAAACTATCACAAATATGGGCACCGAGTGTGGGAATCTAATGATAAGTTCTTTAAATTTTGGTGTTTGGACACAACAAAATCTGATTCATTCAAATTGTTTAGATGTATAATAAATATAAATTCGAATTGATAGGACCATTAACTGGTCCACCACCCTAATATACTAGGCAATTTGACGAGTTTAATTTGATACAATTAACATGAGGATATGAATGAATATTATTAAGATTCCACATGTTTTGCATGGTATTGTAGTTGATTGGTTGGGATTGTTGTAGTATATTTCATAAATTTGATTGATTTTAATAAATGTTCATAGAATATTTTATTTAATTTCTATATGTTTTATGAATGACACGTAAATGACAATAAAAGTAATAGAATTCAATCATGTTTTACTACAGGGTGTAATATAGATATGGAAATGCATTTCCCCATTCCTTTTCAACTTGATAAACTCAACCAATTGGATATGCAAGGGGATCCAAAACTATCTTTGATGTCAGGTGATAATTTTCCTTAATGCATATACCTTTGTCTCTATTCTACTTTGCATTGTATCAACCTATGCCTCTTTGTCCTTTTCCTCCTCCCTTGTTGATATATACACACATGGAACTAATTTATACCATTTGGACACCCTTCTAGGACATTTGGAACAATTTGGAACAATTTGGAACACCCTTTTAGTTTCTTTGTTCCCTCGATTTCCACCTTACAACCTTTTGAATTTCTTCAAAGGTAACAGTATTCCCATACCCAAATACCTTGTCACTTCATTCAAAGACCATAACCCTTCATTAAAGTTCATTTGTCCTTGGGTAGGCTAGTCAATAATTATTGGAATCTTGGATTGGTCAATTTCATTCCAAATTTCTTCACCATTTAGCCAATATATGTTTTTTTGGCATTCACTTGAACGTTGTTTTGCCCATGTTGTGTTTGCAATATAGGGATGAGATATTTCATTCTTCTTGGAAAATTGTTAGTACATTTGTTAGAATTATTTTATTCAACTTGTAACATTGTTATTTGTTAGCAATTTATAAGGAATTACAATCAATTTGAACAAGCCTTGTTGAATTTTGAAGGTTGTTTTTTGCTTTGCTCAAAGTGATCGATAACGCAACTATGAGTCAAGTCACATGTGTGGAGAAATACAATGCTTCCTTTGAGTCAAGTAAATGTTGGAACCTAAGATTATGCAGGTTTGTCACACCTCTGGATCTTCTAGAAATAGACAGTTGAAGGAAAATAGTTGAATAGAGAAGCAGTAGACTAGAGGATCGACTTGGAGAGTTGAAGGATCAACTGAGTTGGTGAATCAATGTTCAACAAGGCCATGGTCACCTCTACTAGAATAATTGACTAAATTATGGGACGTTGTAGATTTTGTGGAAATTGTTAGATCCAACGACCCCTATTTTTGGACTAGATACTCCTCACTTCAAGGGAGTTTGTTAGATCAAGAGACTATAAAAGAATGAACCTATGGTTTATATTGATATCGGATTTTAAGATATGAATAATGAGTTGTGATGTTCTAATCACAAGTCCCGTACTTAAGTGTTGTAACAGTGTCTTTCAACACCACCTTGTTTCTTGTAATATTGTTCCCTTCTTCCATTCTTTTTTGTTATATGGTTCATATGAAGAGGTTCCTCAACATTGTATTAGAGCTATTGGTTTTGACCTATCCTATTGTCTGTGAATTTTTTTAAGTCAGACCTAGGTTTAATATACTCTAGGATGAATATTTGTTGACTGATACCTCTTCTTTGAAATTAGATCATATTTGATTGATTAGAAGGATGACTTCCAAGACAAAACCTGTTGTTTTGACTAGATAGATCTATGCATTATGGGAAACATATATGGAGACCTTGTTGAAAAGAAAGGGACTGTGTGAATACACTAATTTCTCTATTCCATATCCAACATATTATCAAGATAAGTTTTTCATCAATGGAAAGAAGGATAAGGCTGTTGGGGTCATCACAACCTACACTTCGAGGGATATTTGCTTTCACATAAGTGGGATCGAATGTCCTCATGTCATATAGAGTAATTTGAAGTCATTTTTCAACAAGTTTAATGAAATTCAAGTAATGCATATAGAGAAAGAGTTGATCTCTCTAGAACCCAATTCCTTTGAAATGATTGAGGAATATTTATCGCGCATCAAGGAGCTACAATTGAAATTAAGAGAATGTGGTAATGATTTTCCTAAGAAGGACAGAAGTATCATTGAATTGGTCCTGATGAATTTGAGGATACCTTATGATGTTTTCTTCTCCTTCTTTTGCACCATTTGGATGTCATGCAATCAAGATTGTAAGGATTTCACCTTTGATATCTCCTATGATTTGTTGATTAAATACCAATGCAATTTGCTTGAAGAAGGAAATCTTGGTGCCAAACTAGGCTCACTTGTTCAAAATAAATGTCAAGAAAATTTTTATATAACGTGGTTGATTGGATCATCAACCATAATGGACTAAGCAACTTGCTAAAGGAAAGACCGAATATTGTTTGTCAATGAATAAATATTGAAAGAAGAAAACCTGTCACAGCTATGGAAAGGTGGAACATGTTGAGAAAACATGTTTGATGAAGAAGAAGGACTTAGAGGAAAAGGTAAAGCACATTGAGGATAGTATGTTGATTAGTCAGTCGATCAATCAAACTATTGAAATTTTTACCTTCTCTATTAGCACTTCCCAAGAATTGCATGCTCATACCACTCAAACAAAATATATAGTCGATTATGGATGTACTCACAATATGGTTGAGGGTGGTTCTGTATTATGTTCCTTATGTAGATCACAGGAACATAATATTTATGTAGATTATGACTACACACTCACAATTTCTAGAAGCAACAATATTAAATGCCACCATGGTCGAATATCCAATTTCTATCATGTGCCTAGCTTGAGCACAATTTTGTTGTTGGTTGCTCAACTTACACATACTAAGAAGGTTATTGAGTTTTAATCAAATCACTTTATTGTAAAGAACTTAATTCTTGTGGGGGGAACTGTTGCTTCAAGATATCTAGATCCAAAATATGGACTTTACAAGTTTTATGAATCTCCCTGACCGACTGGATCGACAAAAGTGACGGTACCGACTAAAATCATTTCTTAGACCAATGACAAAAGTCGAATTTTCCATAAATGACTTAGACATCTGAAATTTTGGAGTTTGAAGATGATGGTAACAAATAGTATGGTTACTAGTCCCCCAAAAATATTCCACCTAATGGAGTTTGTAGAGGATGTGTGCTTGGAAAGCATCATCAAGAACCCCTTCATTTCAGGAAAGGACATAACTTGTTCACAGTGATCTATGTTGCATGAATAAACCTAGATGTGTGATTTATTTTACTATTTAATTTATGAATAAAAATAAAATTTTAACTAATTGGAAATGGTTTTAAATCTTACTTCAAAAATAAATTCATATATTACATTTAAATAAAAATTATCTTGATTTTTATTGTAAAATAATTTAAATTTGAATATTTATACACCTTTGCAAATACCCTAACATAGTATGCATTATAAACATATAATATTCTAATACATTTTAATTATAGTTGACACAAAACTGAAAACTTGGTCTATACATATAGCCACAAATACAGGGACTATAACTTTTAAAAGTTCCCACTTTAAAAAGATTCTACCTTATATAATCAATGACGTGGATAATAATCTTAATTTTATTGCCATTTCCATCTCCTAAGAGGTTCTAGTTACAACCACAATACAAGGGATAAGTTAAGTCATCTAGTGTGTGTTAATGTTTATTTTCTTCTTTATGTTTCTTCTCTTATGTTTTTTTAATTATTTTATTTTTCTATTGTTTTAATATATACTATTGACATTGCCAACCCGTTGTTTCTTGTAAATTTGGGAGAAGCTTCTAGACATATTTGATACTCATACCCACATTCCCTATGTTCCCTTGTTCCGGAAACTTGTGCAATATAGGTTGATACCCATCCATATATAGGTTGATAACCAACATACCTACAAGAGATGCATTTGTTGTGCACTTGCCAATGAAAAAGACACGTTGAAACCAATCTCTTTCTCCTTCTTGGCATCTTCAAAATTTATTTATTTTTAGCGATGAAATAGATCGCTTCACCAAAGTTCATCAACAGTGTGTAAAAATGGGTTTAACAACATCCATTTCTTTTAACATGTTCCTAGTCTGAACAAACTTATATGTGACAAAGTGAGTAGAACATGAAAGTGAAGAAGCTCTGACCTAACCTCCAATCCTTTTTAATATCTTCGAACCAATCACCCTTTGTAAGAAATAAGAGACTAGTATCCCTAAAATTATAAAAGTTGGTGATTTAAAATGAATATCATGCACATGAATCTAGAATGTGTAGTGAGACCCAACATCTACCGAAGTATTCCATTAAATTTCACCTTATCTTTACTAAGACTTGTTAAAATTACACCATATGTGAATTTTTCCCTTTTTGGATTATCATAAGTTGCCTTTCTTATCCTAGATTTTACCACCTATGGGACCTTGATTCTGTAATCATCCTATTAAGGGTAGAGTTATTTTTCCCAATGTCAGCTGATACACAAATAACAGAATCCATATATGCCCCAAAGTTGTGCATATATTTCCTGGTACTACATATTGTTTCTTATTGTAACTTGATCTCACTGTCTTCTTCACTCGTTCCAATGAAAAAACTCTCCAACTAATATTAGATTGCTGGGTTTTCAAAAAATATCATTTATCTTTGTTTGGTTTATTTTACTCGTGAAAGGATAATTTCTTTGTTTGGTTGATTTTACTCGTGAAAGGATTTGCAAGGACCCAAAAGGTATATTTATTTCCATCTTGGATTGTAGGGTCCCCGTAGCTATTTTGTTTATAAAGAAAATTTGTTATTTTTCCGAGTGAGTGAATTGTTGCTTCTCTTACCTTCTGGCATGTCCCTTCTGCATCTACTCTGGATGTGTCAAATTCTATAGCTACTTTTGATTTTAATGACAAATATGTACTCCAATAATTTCTTGCCTTTTATCATTATTCTCCTCCAAAGTCAATATTTATGCCTTTGTATTTTACTATGTCCAATGATTGCAAGGAATTTTTTTTTACACGCATATGTATGTAATGAAAACAAACAGAAGACTAGCTTTCCAGTATGTCATTAACTACGAGCTAGGAAGAAGTATATTTCAGTTCTTTGAAAAACATCTATTCCAATGTTCTTTTCCAGCTACATCCATAAATCCTAGCATTATAAATGTATCACAAAAATACTTCTCTCAAAATAAAACTTCAAAGTCTTCCATTTTAATTAGTAATGCTTAACGCAAGATAGGACAACAAGAAAAGCATAAAGATTGAAGGTTTTTGGTATTAGGTCTGAATTGTTTCAGAGCATGTGAAAGTTATAACTACAGAAGGAGAATTTTCATAAAGGAAATATGTGCAGAGGCATGGCTACAATAGTTTGATGGATATCTAATTTGATTGTTTCATAGAGATTCCTACATTTGGTATTTGTGTTGTGGTTGTTGCTTCATCTCTTAGAGTTCAAAGGACTCCTCAATACAAATAAAGTAAGCTATAGAAAATCAATGTTGATGCATATTGGACCATGTTTTGGTGGTGTTGACTTGGAAAATTTTTAGAGGGGACTAGCATGACCATCAACCTCAAAATAATCACCTACATCGTAATCTTGTATTTGCTTTATAGGAACTAGTGTTGTTACCTACAAAATTAAAGACTTGTTTTGTGCTGGTATATTTTCTGAATGATTTGTACTTTAGGGCCTACTTGATCTTTCATGATTGAGTATAATGACTCAGTTATACTGAACATATGATGGGTCTTTACCACTTTCATAAAAAATGCATCAATGTTCTAGGTTGTAAACATGAAAACAATATTGGATCCCTGGTTATATATTAAAGAGAGCAATGGAGAAGCATATACAACATGAGATGGACATTTTGAGAACTATACAAGCATATTTCTAACTATTGTTTCGAAACCTTAATCACTTTTCCTTTGAGCCTTATCTTGTCCCGAAGGAGAATATAGTTGGGATAATTTTTGTGGCTATCCTTTGAGTTCGATGTTCTTGCGCTAACTCAACTATCTATAGAGGATACAACCAACATATAGGATATTGTCATATTGCTACTTTTTTGGGATAAGTCTACTATTCATAGCTATTTTTTTATGATGGGTATTCTTAGCTCATGCTGTAGATGTTTTTTTTTAGTAGAAAAGGGGCTCCTTTTTCATCTCATTTAGTGAATATTTACCCGAATGTATACCGCCTATATTTGATATATTGGAGTGCTTTGCATGAGACATAGATATTTTCCATTCATTAATAAGGAGGAATTCCCATCAGTAAGGTTGAACTAAGGATTTTCCATGATATGTTTTGTTGAAAATATGTAGTTTGGAAGAGGAGCATTCCCCCCTTTCACACATTCTAATGACACATCATATTTGAGGTGAATGGATCAAGCACATATTTAGAGTGCACCCTATCTTTTGGGGGTTGTTCTAACAACTATTGATCATATTTTTGGAGATCCATAATGTAGAGTTGCATGCATATATGAGATCCAATTTATGATGTGTTGGTTAACCTCCTTCTTGAGAATCCCCTTTGATTTGGAAATTAGACCCACTTTTTAATGATTACTTGAGAATCACTCAAGGGAGAATGGAATACATGCATCAAAGGAGCCCTAGGAAAACGTTACAAGGTCATTGAAGAAACCTAGATTAAGGAACATCCATCCCCTGAAGAGACTTGCAGTACTCAAATTTGGATCCTCGCTTGTTGAAGAAGACAAGATTGAACTTGATATGGCTCTCATGCGGAAAGCTAAAGAGAAGGGTGTTTCTGTTTTATTGTGAACAAATGTAATAATTGAAGACACATTTCTTGTTGATGCAAATAACAAGGTTTGTTTTCTTGGATTGAAATTATAAACAATAAAAACTTAAAAGAAACAATTAGCTGACCTTTTGTTTGGATTTTCAAGTTAACTTGATCCTTTAATTAATGGCTTCAATTTATTTGCTTGAAGCTTAGCTAAATTGCCACAACGGGTTTATCCTTGCCTTATTTCCTGCATGGGGTTTTTAGTTGGTAGCAATGCCAATTCCCTAAAAATATCTTAGATTCATTATGTCCCATATGCTAATGGTATAATTGTTAGTGTCTCCCTTGTCAGACTATTTGCTAGTAGTGGCTAACTTTTTCCCTCATTAAGAGTATAAGGTGTGGCATTTATTAGATCTGGATTTACCTATCTTTCTTCATCGATAGAGTGCCAGGGAAAACTATGGTGGGTAATTGGGGTTTTAGAAAAGGAAAATTTTGAGTTGGGGAAAACTCTGGTAGGTAATTGGGGTTTGACTAGGTTTTGGACACTTTCTAAGGGACAGGGAAGCAGAAAATGCGAATTTTAGAAGAGGGGTGAAAGAATGGGAAAATTTCTCAAAGAGATACAAGGAAGTAGAAATGGAAATCAAACACGATGGAAAAATTTGAAGGCGATTGGGTGAGAATCGAAAAATTTATGGCAAACCCTAAAAATAGAAAAATGTGGAATTTTGGGCTTCGAGAAGTGGAAATTGGGATAGGGTCCTCAAGGAAGGAAATATGTAAAATGGAATTATGGGGGTTACAATGAATTTTAAAGGGAAATGGATCTAAAACAAAGAAGATATGGCCAAAAATAAGAAATGATCTATGGCGGGTCTGGAAATCTATGCTTTATCAATTGGAAATAGATATGGACCCGAGGTATGTTCCGCTTCCTAATGGTTTAGGGGATTCAATTGGACACCAATGTTGCATAACAACTTGCATATTGGGGAAATACCCCTCACTCTACAGTTCACATAAAAATGATAACCCTTTTGCCACAAACGACAGCTCTTGGTTTACCTCGTAGGTGGAAACTAGTCAATTAGGTAGGGGTCGTTGTCATTTTCACTTGGTAGGTCCTCTCAATTGCCAACTACTTTGGGCTTCTTGTGGTAGTCCTCACAATGATTTTTAGGGGTATGCCCAATTAATTCCCATCGTTAAGGGAATAGGTTTTATTCCCTGATTCGAATGAAAAATAATGATGCAAAGAAGAAGCACTGCTAGAATAATCATAGCGCCAAGAAGCACTACAAAAGAAAAAAATTGGTAGAAATTCCATCCAATGAGCCCAAGAAAGTGGTATGATACCAAATGCGAGGAAATTTCTACAATAAATAATGAAAATGCACGATATAATGGAAATAATAAAACACGGAAGTAATTTTATTGATCGCAGACCACTTTGGAGAGGCAACCTCCTTTGAGCAACCTCAATACAAATAACTCTTGGATTCCTTCATTGGCCTCAACACGTACTTATATACTAAGTCTAATCTAAACAATTATTAATCCCCATTAATGTGGGAGAATACAACATGCTAACGGGGTGAATTAACAACTATTACTCCCCATGAATGTGGGATAAGACAACATACTAATGGGACGACTTACAAAGCATATGCGCCCAACAAAATATACTAACGAAATAAAGAGGAGTTATGACAAGAGTTCTTAACATATTGATTATAAAATAATGTTAGTCAACAATCACATAGATCTACAACTTATAATTGGAAACCACTAGAACAAATAAACCATCCATAATAGCCATAAATGTAATAGGTCCATCATCTCTCATCACGAGAGAAACCCATAAAAACATATCATAGGTACAAGTGCTCATCTCAAGCACAAATCATTAACAAATGAAAAATACAAACCCCTTTCTCTAGTCCAGGTGCTTCTCCAAGCAACCTAGGGTTCTCACCCAACAATCGTAACTAATTCAAGTACCCATATCAATTCAAATCTCACACTGAAATACCAACCCCCTCTTAATCAAAATTAATCTCAACAACAGGCTTTGGTCCCATGTAGAAATTTCATGCACTCGAGTAATTGATGTAACAAGGATATTTCACCTTCTTCCTAGAAGGTTTTTTATATCTTAGCCTTATAATTGTTGTAAATTAAAGTATAAACCAACAACACCAATATCACAATAATTCACTTCTGACAACCCCAAACTTCACAACAATTCAAGAACAAAATATTCCAAACATTGAGATTTGTTCTAACCCCTTCTAGCACAACTTATTAACTAGGAAAAAAATATGAAAATGTACTTTTACATAAATAATTAGAGCAATATAGCATAATAAAATAAACCCCTTATATTTTACATTAAATTTCAATACACTTAACAATTTTCTCTTTTACTCATGTCAAGTAAAAAAGACAAACAATTGTAAATAACAATGCATAAAGCACATATATAGCTAAAATTCAAATATGGAAATTGCACAAGATGTGGAAAATTTCAAACTTAATAAAGTCCAATACAAAGTGGAAGTATATACCATAGTATTCTCTCAAGGCTAGTACAAAAATTCTAACTATCCAAAAAAACCTAGAGCTAAGGTCAGTCATCAAACCTTAGCTCAACCAAGAAGATACAAGTGCAAGAATATCTCCAACACAACTTTCAAGGTAAGACATCCTCCTCTTCTCTTCACAAATCCACCCTAGAGTATTCTCTCAAAACCCTAATTTTCAATATCCAAGGAGTAAACCCCAACCATACAATTTTCAGATGCTCCAAGATACTCCAAGAAGACCAAGAAGCCCTACCAAGAACAAGAAGCCCTACCACCTCAACAGAAAGAGAGATATCAAATTAACAACAAGAAAATTGACCAAATTATTTAAAGTTGGTTTCAGGTTATCTAGGGTGACTTTTGATGTACTCGAGGGTATGTGGAAGTGAAATTCCAGATACAAGTGATGTTTGATGCAGTGCTAAATGAAGGGGTACCAACATGAGTAACAAGGATGTCCAACCAGGTTATACCTCTTGTATTTCCTATGTGTATTCTTCTCTGACCATAGATTTACTTTCTAAACAATAGATCATTGTGTTATTTATAGATTTCAAAACATGTCTCTAGCCTAAAAAAATTCAAAATTTTTCTGCCCAATAAAGCATCTGATATCAAATGGTATGTACCTTAATAGTAGAATTGGAAATTCATAGAAAAAATAAATAAAATTTCCAAAATGAAAAGATAGAATTACCACAATGATAAACACTTGAGGATAACAACATATCACTATAGAAATACCTTTAATGATGGAGGCAATGTTCACTCGCCTCTTTGAGAGGGAATATATTAATGAAGCCAAGATCCAATTATAAAACACTTCATAAGATATTGTTAAATTATTGAATCATTGATCCATAGGAAAATGAGAGCAATTGAGAGGTGGAATTGTGCAGTGGAATATCAAGAACAATGTACACTGAACAAGACAAATTTAAGACAAATCTAATAAGAATTGATAAGTTAATTACAACATTAATATTCATTAATCCCAGAAGTATACAACAGTGTTACAATAAGAAGAATTCGAATCATGTGGATAATATTCGAATCTACCAGCTAAACCTGACTGATTGGTTAACTAAGAGTGTCTAAATCATTGCATGGGAGCCACTAGTCTAACTCTCGATGTCTAAATCATTTCGACAATTAGTTAAACTAGCTAAACCAATCAAATTGATGAGGTAGGTGGAAAAATTCACCACTTCCCCATGCATCCATGCAAAAATGGCACTAGACTAACCAAGAGTGATCTAACTGAATGTAACTGAAGGTTGACTTAGCATAACTGACTACCTAACACAACCAACTGATGGAGGCTATTGGTGGCACTTAGAGTGTCTCTTATAATGTAAGGATTGGTCTCATAGGTACATTAACTCTTGCATGAACATGCAGTAAGTGGAAGGTAACCTCTATATGTGTTCCCCACACTCTAGTACAGTAAAAATGTCTCCTTAAGCTCGACAATATGATCAAATAGACTATATATGGACAAGGGAGGATTATATAGTCATAACACTCCCCCTTAATCCTAACTTGGACAACTTGGGCCCTGACAACTAGGCCAAAAGTCACCCATACAATCTAAAAGAATTAAAAGCTGCTTAATAAACTTAAGGGAAATGGGGAAAACCTCATGGAAAAAAAAAACCCCTCAAAATAAGCTATACTTAAGAAGAAATTTTCCTCTTTGGGTAAGAACTTGTAAAATTTTGCTACAATTTGCAGCTCTGTGGAGCAACCATGCAGAATCATTCTTCTTCTGTGCATCAACATCCCGGGACTGTGCATGTGAACCTTTCCATCTTCCTACGATTTGATGAATGTTTCTTTTGTCTCTTCTTTACACAGGATGGATGGGATGATCCATTTTTTTATTTAGTGGGCCAAATTGTGGATCATTCACTATCATCAAGTAGCATCTTCCTG
Source organism: Pseudotsuga menziesii (assembly GCA_001517045.1). NCBI lineage: Eukaryota > Viridiplantae > Streptophyta > Pinopsida > Pinales > Pinaceae > Pseudotsuga > Pseudotsuga menziesii. Next base: position 73,526 of record LPNX011008981.1, on the reverse strand, counting down.
AAAATTTGTTGCAATACTCTGTAGGTAGTGAAGTTGTTTAAGATAGTGCAACATAATCATTTTGATACTGGGACCTCGTTTTTCTTCTATCATCTAGATCCCCAACATCATTCCCAACTCCTTCAATGATATTTTCATCCCAATTAGCCTTCTGATTCGGAATAGGAGCTGGATCTGGATTTGGATCATCTTGAGGTACAACCTCAATATCAAGATCATGCTGATATTGTTCCTCACACTAGTACATGTGGACATTTTTCCCATAGAAAATTTGTTTCTATTGCAACACTTTTGTGTTGTTATAACGACGAACATGACCCCTTCTTTTCATGCGAAAACTTTCATCATTGTAGCAACACTTGCCATAGTTCGTCGCTATATCGATGGAAAAGATATGAAACATCATTTGGTTAAAAAATCAAATTGTGCCGCTATAGCGACACATTTTCGTCGCTTTAGCAACACATTTAACGTTGCTATAGAGATGAAGGTCTGTCGGTATAGCGACCATAAGACCTTTCGAACTTGCATTTTTAAAGAAATTTCCACCACAATACTTTGTCGCGGTAGCGACGAAGGTCCGTCGCAATAGCGAAAACAAGTCCTAGCAAGTTCCGACGAACTTGCTATACTAGTGACGGAAATTTCCGTTGCTAGTATAGCAAGTTTGTCGAAACTTGTGGTCCTGTCGTTGCTATAGTGACGGACCTGTCTATTTAAAAAAATAATAATAATGTTATACCCTCAATTGGTGCTCACAAGTTTATTGAATAGGTCATGATATTCCTTAGAGTGTCATGCTATACAACCACTACTTTGTATTGTTTGAATTTATTAATATTTCTCCCACATTGACAAGGAAGAAAGGTGATGAAAATTTTGCTAAAATATAAAAAAAATTAGGACCACAGGATTTGACATACAAGCTATTAACAAATTTAAGATACCTTGACCAATTCCTCCTCCTGTAACACCCAGGTTTTGACCCCGTTTGCATTAAAATGTATATGATGTATATATTGTAATTAACCGTGGTGTGGAGCTAAAGGAAAAAGCCCCACCATCGATTTAGCGTTTTATGTTTCGGTGATTAAAATCGTTACTGATGGTATTTGTGCTAGCCGACACATTATAATTTTGAATCATCATGTAAATATGCAATTAATTAAAAACCCACATCCAGCTATGTCAATGCAACAAATAATGAGATGGGGGCATGATTTCCTAAGGATAGGGGGGAATATTTAACCTTTGGGGCCAATGGGGAAAATCCAAATGTCCATGAGAGAACCCATCAAATTGTCAACCACCTTTCTTGTCTTTTCCCCCAATCATTTATTTCTACTAGAATGTGGTTGAGTTAGTTATTGCATGGAATGGGAGGAGTATGGGAAAAAATTCGAATTGGGCAGAGAACCCATTTTTTGAAAAACCTGTTCAGACTTCCTTGGCAAGGAAAGTACCCAAAAACGTATGCCATTCTGCCATGCATCCACTTTTTTCCATTTTCCTCACCATTATCCTTCACATTGGGGATTTTGGGAGTAGCTAGAGTTTTTCCTGTGTGTTTTCATTCCACATTTTTGGTTGTTGGATTCATTTTCCCATGGATGGGAGGTCGTTTTTGTAATGCCAGGCTTGGGTTGTCTTCCTAATGTTTTTGGAGCTTCTGGTGCATTTTCCATTCACGTTTTTACAGTTTCATGTGTTTTTACCATGTTTTTTAAGTGTTTTTGTTGACTTCTAGTGGTTGGGATCTCTGCTAGGCGTTTTGGTGCCATTTCCACATGCCCACAGTGGGGGACTTCATTGTTTAGTGTTTCCCAACAAGTGGGAGAATAGAGCCACAAATTTTGGGTGCTGTTGAGTTCGTTTTGGCCACGTTAGGTCCATAAACGACTCTGGAAATCGAATTGCTGCTAAGCGGGTTGTCTTACCCATTTCCTTTTACGTTTTGGTTGAACACCGTTTTCATCAATCCCAGATCTTGCAATTTCTGTGTATGCCTCAGCTGTTTTGATTTGAACTATTTTTGGAGTGGAAATGGGGTCTGAGCTAGCTTGATAAACCTAGTGGAAGAAGGAACCTCATAGATAGAGCTAAAGGGATGGATTTCTTCTTTGCATACGCTAAATAGCACTGGAAGGGAAGGCATAGCCCGAGGGACTGTGCAACAGAGAAGGGGATGCTTCCTTGTGTTGGGTGTGTAGATGTTTTAGAAGTCAGGCTAGATCTGGTGCAGGTGTCCATAGCTCTTTGGTTGAGCTCACTAGCTTAGCAGTTAGCCTTTCTAGCTCTTTTATATCCTGATAAACCCAACTGCATTGGCTTGGCTGAGTTTTGTGTATCCTTGGCTACGTGTGATCCTGCTAGTGTTCCCTTATTTCTTGTGGAAATCATGCCCAACTCGGGGGTGGTAGTGTTGCTGAGAGATTGATGAGCACACTGGCCTATGTTTGGGTGGAACGTTGCAGTGACGTAGCTGGTTGTGGGACAACTCTTTCTCAAGATAAGTATTTCCTTGTGTTTAATCTCTGCAACTGTATTTGCTTGATAAATTACAATGAACATGTTGAAGGCTTGAATGTGAATGAAATGTAATTTTCTTCCGCTGTATGTTAATGATTTATGCACTTGTGTATGTTTTTAGTTTCAATGCATTTTCACCATGTGTATGTTCATGGGATTTACATTTCCCGAATTAAATAGCATCATGGTCATGTCCTTTCCGTTGAGTAGAGGGGTGGGGACATGACACCCCATCCATTTGTTCTCCAAAATGTTATCACTTGTTTAAGCTCCATAATGAGCTAGCCCAAAAAAACAAATGATTACATGAGTCACAAATGATATACATGGAATATGATCAAAGAAATATGAGTGAGCCAATATAGAACAAAAGATAAACAACTACCACATTACCGTAATAGTACTTGAGAATAGACTCTAGATAGAACTAACTATTTTCTAATTTTTATATTTCAGACATGTCTATGCCTCTACCATAAAAAAAACTTATGAAATCTCAAATGAAATGTGAAATTTCTCTCCACCTATAATTATACCCACCTAAATAAAGTTGCATATGCTTTACCACCCTAAACTTTTCAATGGTTATAAAATCTAGTAAACAACGAAATAAAGAATTGCTTTACTGTATATGCTATCCCCACCCGTTTAGATTTGTCCAAATCCATATATAGAATGGAATACATCTGCAATACTATATATGGATCGCGACCCAAATACATCTGCAATACGGTTGAGATATTTATCTTATATGGATACAAAAAGGATACTACCAAAATATGTACCAGATATGGCTAAGATAGAACCGGGTACATAGTTGATATGGTTGGTAAATAAATCCTGTAATACTTAAAAAAAAAAACCAAGGAAAAATCCAAAAGGATAAATCATATAAGTGGTAGCATATACGTAAGCATTTAACGCCTCAGTTCAAGCCATTTATCCAAGTTTGAGCTGCACTTTACCTCAATTATGTAGTTTGTTTGAATTCAAACAATTTGAAAGTGGTTTTTATTCAATGCCATTTTATTTTCATCACTCTGGGTTGAGTTCAAGTAGTATCTTCCATTCTTCCATTTTTGACTCAATTCATCATTTCCAAGTAATGTGTATATATGAATATTTTGGAGTTGACTTTCAACACAAGCTCAACTTGAATTTTAGGATTATAACATTGAAATAAATAAGGTTTAATGGAGGTTGAAAAAGCATATTATGGTTCTTGGGAAAAAGAAAGCCCTCTTTGGTATGCTTGGTACTCCAGCCATATTATATGGTTCTGAAATTTGGGGTGGAAGCATTTATAAAGAAACTTGGAAGAAAATCAAGCAAATACATATGCATTTTATAATCAATAATATTAAAATTAAAATCAATATAGCCTACCCAAACCTCCTCTCTGGGATTTCATGCATGAGTTTAAGGCTATGATTAGATACCTAGTGTACACACATGAGATAACTAATGTGAAGAATAAGAGGCTTCATAGCAATGATTCAAAATCACTTAAAATTACTCAAAACATAAAAGAGGGTGGACTAAAGATGCATATTCTTGGCTACACCAATAAAGCACAGAGTAAGTCTCTCTTTAGAATATTGATGGTATTAATTTACTAGCACAACTACATTTCAACAGAAATTGTGGTGCAATGAAGAGACTAAAAATAAGAGAAAGATTTTGTTCTATAAAAATAACATTAACCCCAAGTTAAATAATCAAAAGCATGTTTCTACTATTGCCATGCTTGAATAACAAAATTAATGGTTGACAGAGAAGAAGTGCATGGTGTAGTCTTATTTTTACTTTAATGACACTTTCTATGTTTTATACACTTCAATTGTGGAACTAGGAGATGACAAGAAGACTATAGTAGTATCTTAATGACTTAAACTGTGTTCAGTTTTATGGAAAGAATGCAGTAGACATAACTAATTTTAGAATGCACCAATATACTTTCTAATTCCACGCTATACTAATGTCGTACATATTCTGTGTGTTTTTATTATGGAAGCCAAAAATGATAAAATTGATCAAGTTTACTTGGAATCCAAGGCATCATATATACAAATAATTCAATACATAACTAAGATTGGTGAAATCTAACTACTTACCAAGCACGATGATCCATGTAGACCACTTCAATATACTGATTCCAACCTTTCTAGAAGGAACCTCCGAAAGATAAGGAATCATGATGGGTTGTATGTAAAAGGCAAATCCAAATATTGAAGTCTCCTGTGAAATATTTTCTACATCCAAAGAAACTCTCTCAAATCTTGTTTAAGGTTAAATACATGTCTTATTCAAGAATTAAAATTTCTTCACCTAAAATACTTCAATAATCAATACCTCATTACATCCTCAACAAGGAAGAAAGTTTTTGCAACAGTTTTGGACCTTTTATTACACTTACATTGATTAGCTTTGTAAGCACTCCAATAGATATCACAAACATTCATTTCCTATAAAAAAATGTCCATAGACCTATTCTATATTGGAACATATGATTTGTTTCAGTGTCTCCTAAAGATGAAAATATGTCAAAGGGAACAATGACTATTGCCACCCTCCATATACTCTGTAGTGTGCCATACCAAATTGCCACATAGAAAGTGTCCTTTTTCCTATGTAAAGGCCAAGTTTGGGCTTGATTTATGTAGAGTGTGTNAAATGGTTTGGTCATGGCAGGTCCACTTGTTTTTCATTCCAAGAAGTGTTGGCTTAATGGCATTGTTGACTTCCCCTTGATGGGTGGAAGTCCCCCGTCATGTTGGGCCAGTTGTGCCCTGGATTGGTGTCCAGTTCTTCTTGGGATGACTCCATTTGTACACATGGCTTAAGGGTTTCTAGACACACTCATGTTTATGATTTGTAGAATATTATTTCTCTTGTAAGGGTTGTCATACCCATTTTAACACCTCATTATGCCCACTTCGACCTACTTGTATTATGCATTGACCCTCCTTTTGGCTCAATCAAGACAAATTGATGATGATGAAATCCTTTGAAGAGGCCATACCACCTAAAGGAGGAAGATGTTGAGGGAAAAAACACAATGTTATAGTTAGATGGGGAATGACACCCTCCTCTCATGCTCAAGATTTCATCCAAGTTGCAACAATTTATCATATTTTATGTTGTATGAATTTTAGTCCCCGACTTGTGGGTGATAAACCCTAAAAAACTCATTGAAAACTCATTTAAATTTATTTTAAATATTTTAGGTTGGTCGGCTTGTAAGGGAGGTTAAGTTGGCCTAGTTAATAAAAGAATCTCCTCTTCATTTTAACTCAAGATCATGGGATCAACTAAAGTCATTTCAATTTTTCTTCTTGTCTACTTGGGACAGTGTTGTACACTCTCTTCTTGTCAATCTTGAAGCTTCAATGTGGCATTTTCTTGGTGTTTGAGGTTGACACTTAATCTTGCAAGGATTGTTTAAGGAGAGGGATTCTTAAGAGGTTACTCTTTTCTCCCTTTTTCTTCGTTTGTTGTAAGATCTATAGTTCTCTTTCTCTTTCACTATTGGAGACATCCAAGGTAAACGTAATTTAGTTTTTTTATGCATCAAAGCTCTTTCTTATGTGTGAGACATCCCTCCTTGGAGGATCTCTCTTTTTAGGCCTTTTTCACCTCTTTTTCCCTAATTAGGTCAAGACCAACACAACCTAGGGTTTCTTGGTTTTTCCCTAGTTCGTCAAAATAAGATTGTCAATCCTTGAGAGGCACACTAACCACGATTCCTCAATGGATTAAAAGGGAAGAGACTTAGGTATTTATTTATAACATCTTCACTTGTAATCATTTAATCAAACTTCTTTACTATATATTGTTAAAAAAAACAAAAAAATCATCTATTGTGAAAAACCCTAAAAATAGTATATTTTGCAAAAAATCCAATTTTTATTTTTATTTTTGTGCCATATATTATCTTAATTGTTATTTTCTGAAGTTTTTAATTGCATTAGTATGTGTCATATCTAGATAATATATCATAAAAATCCAAAAAAGGAGAAATTCGGGTCAAATTCAAGGTCACCTGGAAGGACCTTAGGGGGGATTTGAGGCCAAGGCATTTTCTGATTTGTTGTGACTGTGTAAAGTTACAAACCTGTAGGATAAATCAATTCTAAATCAGGTATTTCATCCACCAAAACAAGAGTTTTCTAGGAGGAATAGGTGTGCCCCTCTCAGCTGGTCACTAGGAGGTAAAGTTTGCCAATTTTCAACGGTCGGTTTGGGAGATATCTCCACTTTTCTATGGATGTTTTTTACTAGATAAAATTGCAGCAGTGAGTTACACACTCATTATTGCTCCTAACTTTCCTATTCTAAGGGTTCATTGGACTTATCTTTCATTGAATCCATAAGGCACTGAGTCTACTAATGGTGGGAAGGTTTTGTAGGGATAGTATTTCCTTTTGTAGTGTTATTATAGGACTATTGTTACCTAATATGGGGAGACTCCTGTGGCCAAAGGAGTAGGGTATAAAGAGGAAGGGGGTTACATCGAGGTGATAGTGGGTGTACTTCCTTGAAGAGTTGTCGATCATAGCACCGGGTCCACATATCACAGCTAGGTCCACACATTACATCTGGGTCCACATACCTTACTTGGGTATACATACTTGAAGTGGGTCCACTTATTTTAGATTGTGTAAGAGTGCTATTTTTGAGGTAATAACTACCACCAACAATAATAGCTACACAAAAGAGAAAGAGTGCAAAACAACTCTTAAAGTTAGATGCAATGAAATGAAAAATGAATACAAGAGCAACAAGATATATAATGACATAAAATAGACATACATCTAGGTTGTGCTAACAAGGAAACCCTAAAAGTGAAGGAGATCCAATAAAGAATCGTATCCTAGACATGGTACAAGATACTAGAGCAAGGAGGGAGTTATCCTTGCTCACCCTTTGAATCAATGATCCAAATATCATCAAGGAGTAATTATTGAATAATGTATTTTGCAGAATGGTTTGCACAGATAGGGATAGCAATCCTAGGTGGAACATCCTATTTTTCATGGTTGTTGAAATTGAGGAAGAAGTGGGAGCACTCCTAACATGTAAGGTTGAAAAAAAACTTAGTAGAAGGAAAAAATCTAGTAATGCATCTATAAGAAGATGTCTTAAAGTAGAGGTTCTCTCAACTCTTGAGTAGACTTGATCCTCTTAGGACTCATCAATGTGACACATCATGACAAAAAATTTGTGTTCACACACAAGGAAGGATAGAATGATTCATAAAATGGATGGCCATAGATTTATTTTGGTTAAATCAAATAAGAAAGAACTTATCCTTTGTAAAATATGACAATTCATTTTTCCAATTCTTGATGAAATGTGGACAATGTTTAGCATGCTTGAATTGACCTCCAAGTACTAATTTGCATTAAGAACAATACACATGAATTACAAAAGTGAGTGGAAGCTAATAACTTACTAGCTAGTATTCATTTTAAATGTGACTATATCCTATGTCCAAAACAATAATTTTTTAAGAAAAGTACAAATATGTTGCATTCATGATTGCATGTTAAAAGAATAAATCTTTAAAAACTTCCCTCTTTAACAAAACCCTATGGCATCCAAAATTGTGATATAATTCCTTTACAGTGGTCCTTATTATGCCATATTCTACCGGCATACTGTTTTCCAGACTTAATTTTTCTTTTAAGCCTTTGAATTCCAAAGTATTGGGGCCCATCTTTGTTTCTATTGGGCCTCCCTTTCATAAGATGATGTGATGTGATGATCATATGATATATGCCATGTTTATACTACTATGTCATGCCATGATGACTAATGATAATGATGATGTACTATATGTTGATATTTCTGCCATATGATGTATTGATTATCTGATGAGTATAGTTAGTAGTAACACACAAGGGTAGTAAATTCTTTATTTACTTATTAAAATTGAACCTAGATGATTGTTCGAGTCTTGAAAGGACTTTAACTTGTTCTTTGGATCCATCTTATGATCATTCATCCATCATCCATTCCACTTCATACTTGGTCTACATCCTTGGTTTTAAGATTGATAAGTTGAATCTTAACCTTCCCTTTGTGACCCCTTCACCATGGTCAAGACAAACTACAGGCTCTAAAGGCGGTTGGTTCACTTGGACCAATTACATATAGGGTCAATACAAAGTGCACAAACATCTAGAAATATTCTATGGGCCAATGGACGAGGTTCTATGGAAATATCCACTCCTTAGATTCTCTATTGGATGTTACTGGGTGGGACTACTTTTCGATCCCGTCAATGATCTCTATAGGCATGACTACGAATTCCCCCATGACTTTAATTTTAAAACTGCATGTCTCACGCTTGTTGTCAGTTGAATTTCGCACCCTTATCCAAATGGTATGGACTCTTTCCCCATGCATTATGAGGCCATGCTTTTGGATTCTCTGGTGGGAAGCGACAGTGCGGTGCACTGTCAAATTCATGAGGGCTTGGGGAAAGATAATTTCCTACTAGAGGAGGAGGGAGTTGTGGGAGGCACATAAAAAACTGGAGGATGATCTTCTTGGAAAAAGACATCCATAATGTCACCCTATAGGAGGACGCAACCAAGTTAGATTTAAATTTCAAAAGAGGGGAGGAGTACTGTAATGTCCTAAGTCTGGTGTACAGACCTGAACACTTTAATTCTATAATTTTTCTTAAATAATTCTGAAATTTAAGGGGTTCACACAGAGCCTTCTCGAATTGGCAAAAACAAGGGTTTCTTCTGGGAGATTTTGCAGAGGAAAAGAGTGATCAGTGGGCAGAAAAAAAATATATTTCAGACATTTAATTTCCTCTCCCCTAACACATTTATATCTGGTGCCATTTAGGTTTCAAAATCTGCGCTGCGGAAACCTACTACCACGCTTCTGGGCAGCCAAACCATGCAACTAAGGAGAGTAGTTCTGCCTGTTTCAACCAGGGGTTCTGGAGACTTGAAAATGGTTGTTACAGAATTAATATAGCATAACTAAAGGTTTTATATAGTTTTTAGAGATTCTGGAAGGTTTTGAAAAGTTTTGGATGAATTTGGGGTTTTACGGTAGTTTTGGCCAAGGAAAACCCTGCGTAGAGGAGGATCCAAAAAGGTGGTATATAACCAACAAAAAATGGTTTTGGAGTTTCATATGGGAATTTGGGCATGTTAGTGACCCACAGGAACTGACAGATCTCATATTGAGTTAACATAAATGGTTTTACATCAATTTTACCAAAACTAGTTATTAACAACTAGTAATCTAGCTAGGGTCTTAAAAAAACTATTAAATCATCTTAAATCCAATTCTGTGAAACCTGATATTTATAACAGAGATAAATATTATCTCTTTGAACATGAATTCTTATTTCAATTTCTTCCCCATCATGAAATATTCATTACAACACTCATATTCACTCAATCCCCCCATACACTGATAAAATAGGATATTTTTATGAAGCTGAGATAATATTCTTCAGGTTATGAGATATCTAGACCTGATAAATGTAATGTTCAGAATATATTGACAGTACATAACAGAAATAACATTGTTGACTGACCATTACAAAGAGGCTTTCAAAATAAAGGGGCAGGAGGCCTAGAACATGACCGACAAAAGCGACTGTGAGCATAGGTGAAGCATGGGATTCACTGTATCTCGAATTGAACATGTTGGAGGCTGAAAATAACTCTGATCATACTTCAATGGCTGCAATGTAGCACTCCATACCTGCAATAGAAGAGAAAGAGAGATGGAAGAGAAGGGAGGAGGGGTTTGGGGATCATCACCCAATGGTCCGAGGCACAACACTCAGAGAGTGTGCTCACATAGCATAACCAAAATATCAAATCATCAACCAAACTGAAGCAATGGGTTCAAATTCATCTTTTATATAATTATGGATGACCTTCTTAGTAAGTTGAGGCCAATGGTGACCTGTGAGAGCAAGTCAACCCCATGGTGACCTAACCCTAGCCCCAAAAGCACCGCCTTTGGGAAATTAGGAAAGTAGGACCATGTGGAATTGTTTCCAAGTCCAAGTCATCCTTCAAAATTAGAAATTGTGCCCTCCCTTAGTTAAAATCTGCCTCTTTTGAGTTATGATAGCTTTCTGCTTTTCCTGGGTCATAAGGAAACTTTTTCTTTCCTTCAAAAACTTTCTTGCTTTTACCTCTGACTTCTTTTTCTGCTTTTAGGCAACTTCCCTTTATTCTCCTACTTGCTTTTGTCATGGACTTTCTTATTTTTACCAAGGCAAGTTAACTAGCTTTCCCTAATGTGCCCTCCTGACATGGCAGCCTTAATTCCACATCATTATTGTGCATAATAAATAAAATTGCTGAAATAAAATTAAATACATGCCTTAGAACAATTATTAGCAATACTTTTCCCAGGAATAATAATTAATGTCAATTTCAGACCCTAGGAATTTCATCATGGTCAACACTTTTAATGTCCCAAAATATGGGGACATGATAGTCCCCCCCTCCCAAATCTGCTTGTCCTCAAGTAGAAGCACTCCAGAGTGCTGCAAATTTGTTCATCGTGTAGGAGAACTGGAGCATGAATCCATTGTTAAAAAATGTTTACTTTCTCCATGAAGCCATCTTGTAAAGTTTCTCCAAAACAAGCAATTCCAGGGTCCGATTGCTTGCATTGCACCCCCTTTAGTGAGAATGCCTTCCCACACAACTTATCAAGCCAATTTATGCCTGGATCCCATTTCCTCAACTATAAGTATCCAAACATTAGAATCCACCATACAAATTTATCATCACATGAAATGACATTCATGCTTTGGAAATCATACCACTGCACCGAAAACTGAAAATTCTCAATGCAAAGTTGGAAATCTGTCAGATTTCCCCACCCAACATAAAGTTCCTTATGTGCTTGATGCACATCAGCATTGAATCTCACAATGATGTTGCTACAAATAAATAGGTGTGAGTCCCATGTCCAACCCCAATGAGTATAGGAATCATCCAACCAACAAGGATGCCCAAACTGTTCACAATAAGATGATGCATCACAATCATCTCCAAAAATGCAAGCAGGAAAAACAAATAAGTGTCCCCTCATTCCACCTAATAAGGGACTGAAAATCCCACTAAAATTTCCATGTTAACACTTCCAATGGCTCAAATCTCTGCCACTGGTCAAATAATGCAAGCATCTATCCAACTGTGTGCAAGATATTTTCCTCAACAACTTCTCTTGGCAGTTTTCTTGCTTATTTGTCTTCCACTGATCATGTGCAGAAATTTTTATGTAAGAAGACTCCATGTGTGACATGTAATCTTCCACCCAATCCACATGTGGTTGAATGGCATCAAGTGACAGCCATATGTTCCTATGTGTCTTACAGGAGGGTGATGGTGCATTCCACAATTCATCATGAACACCTAAGAAAGCCTCCAGCTCTTCCTGTTGCACCAACAAGGAAAATTCCTTCTCCCAATTTTTATTCTCACTTGATGAGGATAAAATAAAAGTGTGGGTAGAAATTTGGATCAGAACCCTACAATACTCATCCACCCGAATCATGGCTTCCCAATCTTCATCCTCATCTGACCCTCCCATTGGGAAGAGACTCTTTCCAGGAAACAATTCCAGTTTTTTCTGGAAAAGGCCAAGTGCTTGGTTCTCATCAAAATTGTCTACATAGTCCTCAAGAAAAAAAAAAAGAATTCACCTCATGTGCATGTGTATGGAAGGTATCCAATGGCTGCAAATTAAATCTTTGTTGCTGTTCACATGTCAAGACAATGTCAGTCACAACAAAAAATTTATTGCAGAAGTAAAATTATTTACCTCCCAAGGTCTTCATTCCAAAGATGTTTCTATCCACCCAATCAATGGATGAATATAGACTTTTATTTTCTGATCCATATGGAATTTGATCAGCCATATTTATTAAGGATAATAACACTTCATCCTTCCTCTCATTCTCAATGAGTGCTTGGCCTAGATTTTCTTCCTCATAGATTTTCACAAGCACCTGCAAATATGCTCCTCCCTCATGGCTGTTCTCCACATGAGGTTCCTCCATTATACCCAAAACATTTCCTTCCATGCAGCATGAAAGGTGTGACACCTTCAAATCCTTCTGAAGTTGAAATATCTGTAACTTTGAATCTTGAAGGGATCTTTGTGTGCTCTTCAATAAGTTATTGGTGATCTCCAACTTATTAGTGATATTTTCTATTTTTTCTTCTTCCTTCTTGAGTGAACTATGGTACATTTCATCCACCATGAGGAGATATTCTCTATCAGATAATAAGTTCATATATATCTCCTTCACCTTGGCCATTCCTTCTTTCAGTGCTATGCACTCCTCCAGAAAGGCTTCTCCTTCCATATCTCCACTAGAAGCTTGCCAACAACATCTTGCCACCAAGGCATTGATGTCTACAAAGTTTTTCATGGCTTCCCTAAGATTCTTTCTATCCTCCTTTAGTGATCCACTCAAATGATGTGGCTCACCAACAATATCCTCCATCAAGTTTTCTTCTTCCAAAATGTGACATATATGCCCATTTTTCTTGTGGCATGAATCCACCACATAAAACGCATCCTCAACATACAGGCCAACCTTTGAATTTTCTGCACACTCACTTCCATGATATGAAGTGGAAGGTATCTCTGAATGCTGGAATGACATGTGATCTGTATGAAAATCAGAAAGCATCTCATGCCTTGTAATTTCAGCTTCATCATGTTGCAAGAGAGTCCAACATTCTGAACTGTGTCCCTCCCTTTGCATCATATTTTTCTCCTTCAAATTTCCTAGTTCATATCTAGCTGGTGGGGGCTTTCCTTCCACTTCATTATGAAATTCAAATGATGAATTCAGATCTGATATTTCTTGTTCTTTTGGATCTGATCCAAAATATTCCTTCACCATATTATTACCATTGAGAATATCACCCTTCTTTTCACTGATTGTGTGATCACCAACAGGGAAACTGGGAGTGAATTTATCTCCCTCACTAGTGGCCTTCCTTTTGCAGTCCTTAGATGCAAGTGAAGACTTTTTATATTTACATGGATCATATGGTTGTAGGTGTACACGGATGCTGCAAAAATCAGAACTTTTATTATCCATGTTCTTAGCATTACTATCTTCTTGTACAGATACTATGGTGGCCTGCTCTTCCACCAAAATCTTTGCTTCACACCCAAGCGGCGTGGCCTTGTTTTCATCTTCATTATGTGGCTTAGGAGGTGACTGTAAATCTGATATGTATACCTCTTTTGGAGCTGATCCAAAATATTTATCACCACCCATACATGAGCCAAAACTTTGAACAGTGATCCGGAGATCACCCACCAAGAAACTTGAAGTGAATTCCTCTTCAACTTCTTCTCTTATGCAACCACCTTGTGGTGATTTGCACTTCACCTCTTGGATATCTGTGTCCAATTCATTTTTATTCTCCTCCAAGAAACTTGTGAATTTTTCATCTTTAGTGGTACTCATGTCACAATATTTAGAAGCTCTTCTTGAAGGAAAACCAAACAAACTCTTAAGTCTTGAACATGTTGATGGCTTGGAGGAATATTCACCTTTGGTTCTGTCTTCTTATTCTTTTCTCAGAGAGTTGGAACAAATTGGTTCCTCTTTGGATAGCTTGCTGATCTTGAAATAATTCTCATAATCATGCTTGGGACAAAATACATACTTGAAATAAATATAATCTCCAAAAGAAATATTTGCACAAATATTCCTACCCAACGCTAGATAGTCCTCATAGTAGTGAGACATGTTCTCACATGCTTCAATAATCTCTATCAAGTTTTCCTTAACCATTCGAAATTCAGATCTGATATCTTCCCCATCAGATGTCACATAGTTTTCATCATATTCATGTTTTAGTATGCCTCCATCAACATAGAGGATTTATTCTTCTTCATATCTTCTACAGTATTCTTCATACTGCCCATCGTAGTCATCCTCATAGTATGACATGGCTACAAATTTATTCAGTGAGATATTTCTTTCCACATGATGATCCAAGGAAAGAGCTCTGATACCACTGTAATGTCCTAAGTCTGGTGTACAAACCTGAACACCTTAATTCTGTAATTTTTCTTAAATAATTCTAAAATTTAAGGGGTTCACATAGAGCCTTCTCGGATTGGTAAAAACAAGGGTTTCTTCTGGGAGATTTTGTAGAGGACAAGAGTGATCAGTGGGCAGAAAAAAAATATATGTCAGAAATTTAATTTTCTATTCCCTAACACATTTAGATCTGCTTCCATTTAGGTTTCAGAATCCGCGCTGCGGAAACCTACTACCACGCTTCTGGGCAGCCAAACCGTGCAACTAAGGAGAGTAGTTCCGCCTGTTTCAACCAGGGGTTATGGAGACTTGAAAAGGGTTGTTACAGCCTTAATATAGCATAACTAAAGGTTTTATATAGTTTTCAGATATTCTGGAAGGTTCTGAGAAGTTTTGGATGAATTTGGGGTTTTACGGCAGTTTTGGCCAAGGAAAACCCTGCGTAGAGGAGGATCCAAAAAGGTGGTACAAACCAAAATAAAAAATGGTTTTGGAGTTTTATATGGGAATTTGGGTATGTTAGTGACCCACAGGAATTGAGAGAGCTCATATTGAGTTAACAGAAATGGTTTTACATCAATTTTACCAAAACTAGTTATTAAAAACTAGTAATCTAGCTAGGGTCTTAAAAAAACTATTAAATCATCTTAAGTCCAATTCTGTGAAACTTGATATTTATAACATAGATAAATATTATCTCTCTGAACATGAATTCTTATTTCAATTGCTTCCCATCATGAAATATTCATTACAACACTCATATTCACTCAATCCCCCCATACACTGATAAAATAGGATATTTTTATGAAGCTGAGATAATATTCTTCAGGTTATGAGATATCTCGACCTGATAAATGTAATGTTCAGAAGATATTTATAGTACATAACAGAAATAACATTATTGAATGACCATTACAAAGAGGCTTTCAAAATAAAGGGACAGGAGGCCTAGAACATGACCGACAAAAGCGACTGCGAGCATAGGTGAAGCATGGGATTCACTATATCTCGACTTGAACGTGTTGGAGGCTGAAAATAACTCTGATCATACTTCAATGGCTGCAATGTAGCGCTCCATACCTGCAATAGAAGAGAAAGAGAGATGGAAGAGAAGGGAGGAGGGGTTTGGGGATCATCACCCAATGGTCCGAGGCATGACACTCAGAGAGTATGCTCACATAGCATAACCACAATATAAAATCATAAAAAAAACTGAAGCAATGGGTTCAAATTCATATTTTATAGAATTATGGATGACCTGCTTAGTAAGTTGAGGCCAATGGTGACCTGTGAGAGCAAGTCAACCCCATGGTGACCTAACCCTAGCCACAAAAGTGCCCCCTTTGGGAAATTAGGAAATTAGGACCATGTGGAATTGTTTCCAAGTCCAATTCATCCTTCACAATTAGAAACTGCGCCCTCCCTTAGTCAAAAGCTACCTCTTCTGAGTTATGACAATTTTCTGCTTTTCCTGGGTCATAAGGAAACTTTTTCTTTCCTTCAAAAACTTTCCTGCTTTTACCTCTGACTTCTTTTTCTACTTTTAGGCAACTTCCCTTTATTCTCCTACTTGCTTTTGTCATGGAATTTCTTATTTTTACCAAGGCAAGTTAACTAGCTTTCCACAATGTGCCCTCCTGACATGGCAGCCTTAATTCCACATCATTATTGTGCATAGTAAATAAAATTGCTGAAATAAAATTAAATACATGACTTAGAACAATTATTAGCAATATTTTTCCTAGGAATAATAATTAATGTCAATTTTAGCCCCTAGGAATTTCATCATGGTCAACACTTTTAATGTCCCAAAATATGGGGACATGACAAGTACATTCCTTGAGGAGTTAGGGTTTGTTCTCAGTTACAATGGGTTCAAGAGGGAGAGTTTATTTTGACTTCCTAAAAGGAAAGGATGTAGTGGAGAAGGTGCTAGGGATCCATAGAGTGGATGGATCCATTGTTGAGGATGCAGATGAGATCCTAGAAAGTTCCAACTTGCTAATAAAGAAATGGATACATATTTAAAATTGTTGGCTCTTTTTATTGATAGTGGGAAAGACTACTGAAATGTTTTATAAAGAAAATTTTACAATAGTCTAACATTATCCCATAATGAAGACATAATATATGCTAAACCAAATTCAAACTTTATAGCTTAAAAATTCTTGATCTACTTTGTTTAATATATATTTTTAATATTCACATGGATAAATTCTCTAGTCGAATAGTGTAAGTATGAGTATAGAAATTTATTAAATGAAAATAAACATAAACTCTTGACCCAATGATCAATATTAATTATCATTCTCTTCAATTCATAATGTGGTTTCCATTTAATAAACCTTACATTTTATATAAAAAAGAAAAAAATGATCTTACTTATTTTAGGGATCCCAATGACCACAAGTTGGCCACTACTAATTGCAGGAAGTCCTCTCTTAATGCTCTCAATTAAAACAACCATGAGAAGCCATATAATTAATGCAACTCCAAGAGCTGCCACTTGACCCAAGTGTATGTTTAACAATCCAAGAAAATCATATATCAGAATTCTCCAATTTAAATTCTTTTAAATGATCCAACAAAATAATAAGTTTATATTATTACCATGGCTGCACGATTAAAGACCACAACATTTTTAGTGGAAGAGGTACATTTATACTCATCCAATAGTCCATTGAATACACTAGTCATTCTAAGAATGCATTGAACTTGCACAATGCTATTTTTACACCAAAATAATGAAAGGTCAAGAAGCTTTGTGTATGCATAGATGATTGGAAAACAAACAATAAATAACAACCCCATCAATTACAACATATTTCAGCTTTGAATAACTGATCTCAATAATTGCATTAAGTGTAAAACATAGTAAGCACAAAGGAATCATTAAGTATCAAATTGTGCAGGTGTTGATGATCTCAATTGGTGCTCACAAGTTTATTGAAGATATGTGGAAGTCCCAATTAGAATAGAGGCATAAGGAAGTTGTAGGAGGGGTCACTAGTACCCAACTGTGCATCATCAAATAAGCTTTGGAATAGGTTAAGTCTGATTATTTGCAATTGTTCAGGTATAGGGACCTTTCTTATAAGCTCATCGAGGATAAGGAAAGGAAGGTTAACAAGCTTAGTGACCAACTGTGTATGGCATGATCTTCATTATTGATAACAATTAATACTTCACCAACTTTGACAACAGTGACACATGAGCACATGATTGGAACTCATTATTTGAGGGATGAGCACCTGGTGATGTTTTTGCACAAGGAGCATTTATATTTACAAGTGGACGAGGAGAGAGGGTTAGCCACATAGGAGGTAGGAGAGGACATTCATGATGGACCATCAAGCAGGAAAATTTATGAATCCAAAAATTGGTTATACAGGTATATGACAGTGATGGAGACACACTAGGATACAGGTTCTGGGTGGTTTTTGAAGCATGTAGATTGGTCTTAAGGAGGTTCCCGGAATGCATTTGACTGGAATAAGCAATAAACCAACAATTTTGCGTCAATGTTCAACCCTAAAGGAAGCACTAATGGGACACACCCTTCTCGCAGTCCTCACCTCATGTCTAGAACAAATCATTGGAATTTGGAGTAGTATTTCCATGCCCTAGCTAGCCTTGGGACTTCCAACTTTATTATGAAATGATAAGAATCTTTTATATGCCATTGATGAGAGGTATTACATGCTTGGAGGTCAATTTATGGAAGCAATCCCTCTTGGAGGTCAAATCGAGTGTTTTGTGGACATGGATTGTAGAATTTATTTTCATTTTGAGCTATTTGATTGCCATGTGGACACTCTCACATTGTAACATTTCCCTACCAAAATTTCTTTCATCGCTCTTGATATGGATTGTTGGAGTTAAGAGGAAGTTTGGGGGATCATCAAGCCCCCTTTTCTGGTCTTTGCATCATTTGAGAAGGAAATTTCCCTTTGAATCTAAGTTTGGTTTTATTGTGGGCACATGTTGGTGGAGTAGCCACATTTTTGGGAGATTAATTGCACATTTTAGTTGGGGCACATACCTTGGAGTATCCTATTGGGTTTCTAATCGGACATCCCTTGTTACTTGGAGGTTACTTCATGAGTTAGCGTCCACCTTGATCTTTCTAGATGGGGCCATTCCCTTGGTGAACATCAAGAGAGCACTTAAGAAGATGAGAATGTTGTGTTGAAAGCAATGAAAATCTGTGCTTAGCTTTGGAAGTTACTAGTCAGCTGCTAATTATTGGAGTTATCTTTGGTAAATGTGTTCCATATCAAGAAACATAATTGGTTGGTTAATTAGAGATAAGTGAAGGTCATCACAAGCAACCATTATAGGGACAATGCTTAAATTTGTTTTTTTGCTAAATTTCTTCTAGCTAACATTATAGTCTATAGATTATATCTCTATGTAAATCAAAAGCCCAATATTTCAAACACTTGTTGGAAAAATGACACATGACATATTTGCAATTGCACAGGGAAATCTACATTTAACTTAAGTAATGACCCGTTTAGCTTCCAATCATGTAGTAGTCTGGATGCACACCATAGGTTAAACAAGAAAACTACTATAATTAGAAAGCAACATAATTTATTTCATAATAGAGGTTCGAAGACAATATCTTACCATAGTAAGTGACAAACATTGAAACGTCTCATTCCGCCCAATAATATCAGTGTAGATATTATTGATAACCAATCGTAAGAATTCATGATTCTAATTTAATAAGCATGAAGTCACAATGTATCCAACCTGTACAAAAACACATCCATTAAAGTAATGCATAGCTTGCAATGTACGAATATGTCAGTTAATCATATATAAATAAACATATTAGCAATACAAGGATCTATAGAAGTTCAATAATTGTACTACTATTTTGAGTTGCATTTGAATATGGAAACTACAGCATGCCCATTGACACCGATAAGACAAAAAAATTCATTATTGTGGACATGTCACATTATCATTTGCAATGCTGAAATGACTAAGGAGAAAGAAAATTTATTCAGATTTTGGGCATACCTCCCTTATCCTCAAACCTCAACCTATTAGCGTCAGGTTAGTTGCATGAGACTCAACTAGACCAACATATAGGTTAAAGGAGAGAACACTGAACTGGAAAAGACCCTAAAAAACATAATCCCATACAACTAAACATGCAAGTCAAGTAACCATCATGAACCAAGTGTCATGAGCCATGCAAGGCTAAACATCACATACAATTAAACATGCAAGGCTAAACATCACATACAAGTAAACATGCAAGGCTAAACATGCAATTCAAGTAAACATGCAAGGATAAACATCACATACAAGTAAACATGCAAGTCAATGTATCATAATAAGGAAACACGATGTCATATTAGGCTCATGCACATCAAGTCATTGCCAAAGGTAGGTTACCCAGCCTTCTCAACTGTATGTGGTCATACGTCTCATGTGTCTTATGCAATGAGAGGAATCTCGTAATCATCATCCCGGGATAAGGAAGGTCATGTGTTCATCTCATCTTCCTCAAGTTAACTCAGCAAGGGGTGGTCAACCCCTTGAAAAAACCATATTCCTTGGAAGATGTCACACATATTCAATTATAAGCTATGCAACAAAGTGAACAAACATCTCGCACATAAATTTCAAAAAGCACAAACATAGTTATATTAAGTGTTCTAATCAGCACAGTACTATTAAACATAGAGGTACATAAATCATTAAAGTACTGAAAACAAAAGTATTAATAGCATTACACCAATTATATACTATATGGTCATCTCATATTCCTCAGGTTAACTGAGGAAGGGGTGGCCAGTCCCTTGAGGATAACCATAGTCATGTAAAGAGGTCACATGTATTTAGACATATGATCTGAGCAATAACATACGGATGTGAAACCTCAATTCTAAAATATCACCATGCAACGACTAGTTCAATAAACTTGTTACAAAACTGAAAATAGTTCATTCCTTCACTCAGTCAAATACAAATCTTAAATGTTTACAACTACATTTTTTTTTTTTTTTTATTATTATCATAAATTGTAAGAGGGGGACTTCATCTTCGGTGTATTTCCCCATTGTAGTTGTTGTGTCCTCTTTTTTCATTGATTGTGTGTATATGCACCCCTGCACCATACTTATGGTATGTCGATTAGGAGGGCGTGGAGGTGGATGGAAAGGGACATCATTTGCAAATACCAAGACAATTATATAGATATTAGTGCGAAGTTATTATTGATATACATTTTTCATTATTTTCAATTTCATTACAATGATCTTTACCTGCTAGCTGACTACCTAAGTCAACTAGTGTGTTCATTGGCTCTGCCATTTGTTCCTCTACCAACTGAGCATGAGAAGGTACATGCTCTGCCATTCATAGAAAAATGTTAATTATTAAACCTAATCAATTATGTATTTAAAATCATATTGAATACATCTGTTTTATAGCATACATACCTAAATGGCTAGGAAACTCACCACCATCGCATGGTACCAGTTCAGTACCGCTACCCTTGATGCTTTTGTAGGTCTCACCCTGAAAACAAAAAAAGAAATTCATTTTTCGATGTAATCATTCATGGATAGATTATGCAAGTTCATTATAATGATGTCCTTATTGATTTTATTTACCTCTGCGTGAATCAATGGGGAAACTGGGGTTTTCCCCAAGCTTTTTCGATGTTCCAACACATGCTGAAAACCATACTTGAATATGATCTTCAAGTCTTCATTAGTGGCTTCCTCTTGAAAATCATTTCCCTGCAATGCATAACACCATGTAAAGTGCTTGTGATAAATCAATTAATTGTTCGCTATAGTTAGAAAAATCAATTAATTGTTGGCTACAAATAATGATCAAATGATTCTTACAATTAGTGCCCTTAGCTTCTGATATCCACCCTGGCCCAGTTTGTGCTTCCCATGTTTTTCCAATCTTTCTTTTGTTGCTTTAGATTTGTCGGGGAGCCTATGAAATGTTGCAATACGTTAGATATTGCAACTTAAATATTTAAAAGTTTAAAAAAATATGATATGTGACATACCTTCTTGAACCGATTGGCTTAGTATTTCCTTGTTTTCTCAGTGTCTTCTCCTTTACATCCTCAATGAGAGAATTCCACTCCTTCTTTGGAACCATCAGAGGATGCTCATACTTGTGGTTAATTTGCATATTGTCCCTATTATCTGCCCTGACATATTTCCAATTTAACCCAACTGATGCGGTGACACCTTTTTTGTTGAAGGTTTCACCAAACAAGCTGATCATGTCGTTCATCAAATCATATTTCAATTTTTCATTTTTGGCATTCCACCGTGTACAAATGGCGGGACCAAAAATATCCAATGCCTTTTCATGCAAGTTCTTATAAAAGACATTATTTACTGCAAAAAACATTTGATCATTAATTAAAACTAGTTTGAGTAATGTAGCTTTGAATTACATGAATAAAAAACACATCATAAATTAAATAATACATGCAATATTCAGTATCTTGATTGGAATACACTCAGGGTCCACCAATAAGCTAACTAGAAATGATCCCTTGTTAACCACAGGCATTGAGCAAGGATAGAAACTATCCCAATCGATGCCACCGTCTTCTTTATCATCATGTGGAGTAGCAGTGCTAGAAGGGCCATATTCACCTCCAAAATATGTTTAGGGTGTGGCATATAAAGTGCATTGTTGTGTAGGAGAGGAAAATAGCCTCGTTGCTATGGTAGATTTTTGAAGTGTTGAAGCATCACCACTAGCTATACCTCCCTCTGTAGCCAGTTCTTGCTCCCTGGTTTTTGGCTTCAAAAAAATCTAAAGAATAAAACTTCAATTGATTAGAACATATAAAAAAAGAGAACTAAAATAACATAAATGAATATATGTAGTTCGTAAAAAATTTCAAAGATGCCCCTTACCCCGTATTGTTTTATTATCTTTCTCCTCAATTCATCATTTTGTGCTTGTATTTCTTCAATCATTGGATCGTTAAAATCAGATCAAGAAGGTATTCATTGCACTTATTCAAATCCATTTTCACAGTAACCATTGGGTCAGTTGAATAACATATCTCTACTTCATTTACCACATCATCACCTTGATGCGGTGTGCTCTACGAACGTCAATAAAAAAATCAACTAAAAAATATATAATGCATACAATAACAAAAAAATTACTATAATCATGTTTACGTACTATTACACTATCATTTACCTGATGCAACAACATTGGTGCCTTCCCACGGTCACCCTGCCACAACACAATCAGCAAGACATATTCATATCGATAATTCAAAATTGAACCATGTATTATAAACTTGATTAATATAAAAAAAACTTTATTGTTACTATGAGATTCAGCTTTACCTGTCCAGAATCTCTAGTTGTGCTCATAGTACCATCCCCTTGTCACAATACAATTATAAGAATGACATCATATTCAAGTATTGAGCTCAATAGCAGAAAAAATGTCAAATGTTAATAGATGTAATATAATCATGAATTGTGGTTACTATTACATTGATTCTATTAGGTACTATTACACTAACATTTATCTCATACATCACCATTGGTGACTTTCCACGTCTAGCTTGTGGCATATGGCCATGATCACCCTGCCACAATATAAGAATTAAGGCATATTAAAAATGAAAATTGCATATATAACAACGTCTCTTAAACGTGATTAATGAAAAGCATGACGTAAATGAACTTGATGCAAGAGAAAAATAACAGGTCATCAATCAAAGGTTGATTTAAATGTTGTATAATAAACATACCCCCATAATAGAAACCCCCGCATTTGTTCGATTCAAACCGTAATTGATCAACAACACTTCACCTGCAGCTATTGATTTTTTTGCACATATGAATACATGATTTCCTTCACGCCCCTTAAATCGGAAATTTGGTAGCTTATGTGTTGACCTTGGTTGTGTGCTATTTATAAAACCTACAATATTTCTTGAAGCTTTTGGCCTTCCATCAATATACATAGTTGCTCCTTTGTTCAGACTGTTGTCCAGTAGTTGACAATAATTTGATGCCACTTCACATGTCCATATACTTCATGTATATCGTACCAACAACAACCATTCATTGTATTTGTAGCATGGACCGACATATTCCATCAATTCAGTTTCAGTGCCATATGACACCTTTATGCCATCCATGGAAAATATCCCCAGTCCATGCCAAAAGAGGATGGAGCAATGCGATAAGTCCTTTCGTTGAGGAAGAAATATGTATCCACTTGGGGTAGCTCCTTGGGTAACCATCGTTTGACAATATGTCTATACCTCAGGGGAAACTCAATGTCACCTATGCACTCGTTATCATAACCACATGATCCTCCTTCATAAACAAAAATTTCCATGCATCGACGAAATTTTATCCTTACCCTTTCACCTCTAGTTGATCTCAACCTATTAGATCTTGTATTAGATGTCTCACTTTCAACCTCTTCTAATTTATCTTCCTCACTTGAGGAAGATAGATCTGACACGTACCTGTTTGGTGGTACCCGCAATCATTAAAATTGGGTATTATTTATTGCATACAAACATTATTTAGGTGGTACTAATAAAGATAAATTCTCATGCTTGGTACCAGTTGGTTTTGGTAGGGTGGAATTCCTTGTGCAAACAATAGGGGTTACCCTTGGTGAAAAGTATTAAGTAGACATGGCGCAGTTTGGAATAGGGAACCCATCCGAATCTTGTCCCGATAGCCATTATGGTTTTGAGGTTTTATTAGTTGCATCCGGATCCATCGTTTAGGGTTTTTGAAATGCAATAGATGAAATACAACTAATCTAATATGCATAACGATGCATGGGATAACTAACAAAAAAAGGTAAAATAGCACCAAATATACCAATGTATTTATCTTCAATAAATAGTTATTGCATGAACAAGAACAAAAACGTAAATAACCATATGCACACTAGAAAAGTATAAAAAGTAAAAAATTGATTACATTAATATGTACAGATCTATAAACAAAGTACTTTAGACACAGATCAGAGAAAGATACACTACTTCTACAGTAGAACAATCTACAATATAGAAAAACATTTTCGCAACAATTATAAAACACAACAAACTAGCAGGAAAATTTTGTGTGCGTTGAGGTCTCAAACTTGAAATTAATCTCCAAACAACTTGGCTAGTGATGGCTTCTTCTCATTATAAATTCACAAAGTAGTTTACAAAAGTTTCAAGGATAAGCCTTTCTCCCCACATTGAGGTCAAGTTCCATTTTATACAATATAAGAATGGCTCTTGGTTTTTTGGCAACCATTGGTGTTCTCGGTGACTCTTGTTCTTTCAGATGTCCCCATTCATTCTATGATTCCACATTTGCAATTTCATTCATTTCCTTATTGAAAATTTCAATCAAATATAATATTTATTCTGTAAATATTTCCTTTTATCCTTACCTTTTTATAATTATTTGAAAAGATCTAGGATAATGCATTTATTCACATATGGGAATGTAAATATTACAATGAAGAAAAAATATATTCTTGGGTATCAATTATGGGTCCAAATTCTCATAGTCCACCAAAATTGTAATTGTATGTCGATAGGCCTCCTAGATGCACTTCAAACTTTATGTTTCCAAAATAATTATGTGCTTGTGAACCTTGACAATTGGGACTTGGAAATGGATAGTTTGAAGCTTCTTGAATTGTGATTATTTCTTGTTATCATCTCATCTTCTCTAACCTTAACATAAATAAAAATATATCAAATTAAAATTTTGGAAACAAAAAACACAATATAAAATGGTGTCACATACCCTTAACAATGTCACCATATAGTTTTCCCTGAAGGTGTAGACCAGTTGGTAATATGGTGAATTGTTAAGGTACCCATTATGATGTTATGGGCATAGTGTTAGTGGAATATATGTAACTCATCTCATGCGAGTATGAGCCAGAACCCAATTGCCAATTCCCCCAGTTATTATATATATAAAGAGGAAACACATAGAGTGATGTACAAGTTATTCCCCCATTTATTGCATTTATACACATAGAGTGATATACAAGGTCATTCATTTTTTGTCTCCATCTATATAGGAAGAGTATGATCCTATATGGCCTCCTTGGAGGTTCATATCACTTCGGTAACTAGAGATATCATAAAGAGAAAACACAACTCTCTCAAAATATATCCCATTTTAGCCCACTTAATTAAGTCGTTATATTTAGTTGACAAAACCTTTCATTTTGTAATGGGTAAGATATGATCTATTAAACTAAGTATATCTTGCTTTTGTAAAAAGTGGTTGTAGCTCTAAAGTGCATCCCAAAGGATTTTGTAATGTTCCATTACTGATAATTGGGGATTGAATAAGGAGTAATGATACATGGAAAAAAGAATACATTAATACAACATTATGAGATCATCAGTAGATTGTAGAAGGCCATTGGAACAAATATCAACAAGCATGCATGGATTATTTCATCTTGCATAAGTCAGCGAGCAATTAGAATTGCATGCATGCAAAATAAAGTCATGCAAATCCTAAAATTTACATGCAAAACCTAAAAGCTATATAACAAGATAAGTCAAACCAAAAAGGGATCATTGTTATTATTCATCTTTTTAAAAATAGGTTTTGAGAGCTTGGTGAGCTACTTAGGGTTTAAGGTGGATTTCCTTGACCTAATTGGATTCGGTGGAGAAATATATCCACCCTAACAATTTCTAGGGTGAATCATCCATATTCACCAATGTGTACATCATTGCGTCTTAAATCTAGTGTGCTTAGGGTAGTGTTAGAGTCTCTTCACAACTGTGCGGATCCATTCAAGATTGAGCAGTATTCTCCTTCACTATATAGGGCACATTCATTAATAATTCAAAGCAGCAAATATATATCAGCTGTTGTATGGTAATTTATTGAGGACGTGAATATCCTTATCCTTGAAGATATACCAAATCAAGAAATGGGAGAGCAGATCATCAGTTATTAGGGATACATGGGAAGTATAAAAGGCATGGACAGTCTCATTTAGTCACACCAAAATAGTGATTACTCATCTATATCAGCCTCCAAATTCTAGTAGGCTGGGTGTGACCTCTCTATATTTGGGTGTCATCACATGGAATATTCTTCCCGTACACTACAGCTTAAGCAGTCTCCATCATTCAAGAAAGGCAGCGATCTCTGATATTGTTGACATCAATCTCATAGTGACATGATCTATTAGTTATATCAATGATAAATAAATTTGGAGGTCAGATCTATTAGTTGACCACTGCTGGGCTGAATTCCAAAATTTAAAGGTTGTCATATCTATTGCATGTACACTTGGTAGATGTGTTATTGTAGTTGTTCCAGCCATATACACCATATTATCCACGGGATTTAAAGCCTCTACAGTTCACTAACAACATTGGAAATAAAGGAATTTTTGTTAATGATTCTCCATGATAATCTGACCATTTATATGGTGTTAAGTCATCTACAGGACTGTTTATTTAGTTGCTTTCAGATCTGAGTTTTAAACACTTTTCATACACCTGAGTATCATCCAATTTCTCAAAGTTTGAGTACATGTATACTTACATCTACTGTTACCATTCTTAAGCTGAATATCATGGGTTTTGTGATGTTTATTCATTCTACTATCGCATGCAATTAATATTTGGATAAATACATATTTACACCAACCAAGAAAAACAACAATCAACCAATAAAATGGCATCTCTATGAAAAAATCCATCCACAAAAAGAAAAAACCTCTAGTTTGGGTTATTATAGAGTTGAATCTAGGTCATTTGACGTAACATTTTTCTGTCCATCTTTTCTCGGTGTTCTACTCCCTTACAATAAGCAACTCTTATCTTTGCCTAGGTATCCCTCATGCAATATTTCCTCCTCTAGATTTTTCTCCCTCCACGAGAATTGAACTAATCTTGATAATCTACCATTTAAGTCCATTCACCTTTAAATGGGTTTGTCCTACTTCATTTCCCTCCATTCTTAAGACCAACTTTACACTACTAGTGAGGTGCTTGTGGCACTTTCAAAATGAATAAGGGCTAAGGATATAGCATACCTAGTGGTGTGTCTAAGGGAAAGAAAAAATATTAGATTTAACACCACCAATGAAATAAGATACCTCAAATTACAAATGATTAACCCACTATCCAATCATGGTTTCTCATCTAAATGTTGGGAATCAATCTCTTGAACCATAGCCCCATTGAGTGTACCATCACACACTTGTGAAATTGATTTCCTCCAATCATGGTGAAGGGATCATAAATGGGGAATATATTCACCCAACAATTGGAAGTAAATCCACAAGAAAACACATAGGGAATACCTTGCGAGTTATGTTAGATAAAACAATGAAGTGGATGGATAAAGCAAGGAATTAGGATGATTTTTATTTTGTCAATGTTTCATTTCTATAGCCACCCAATATCAATGAATAAGAGGAAGGGGTATGTCATTTATCACTCTTTCTCACCAATACAAGTTACATTGAGTTTTCTCTTTGTCGATACGCCCATGGAATGGAGATTGGTCTCTTTTAGTGTGCATGTAAATAGTTTTGGAATGAAAAAAAATCTATTTTCATATCTGGGATGAAAAGTAGTTTAAATAATTTTTAGTTAAATTGAAATTTTTTTATTTTTTGAATTTGTATTTTTAATATATAAATGGATTCAATTTCTTCAAAATCCTATTTTGATTATGAAATTTTGAGAAAAGAAAAGATGAGAATTATTTTGGCAATATTAGGACAGAACCTATATCTCATCAACAATTATTATTCCAAGACCAAGTCATCTAATGTGGAAATAAATTCTTAGTGAATGATGTATCATTACTTCATAGCATCAACATATTGCAAAATGGTTGCATATTTTAGCTAAAAAATGAAGCTTCTGGCATATGTTCTACAACATGAAAATTTGTATACTGTTATAAGAATGTGAATTGATCATAACACATTAAATAAAATTTGATATCTTCCCAAAATAAAATTGGAACTTGGAGTCGTGTTTCAATGATGTAAATGTTTTTGGGTATTCTAGCAATCAACAATAAGCTATACCTTACATCAGAAGGCCTAACTGTCCAACTTGGGGTATTTGTCAATTTTGCAGGAAATGTTTTGTTCAGTTGTGAATTCTACACA
>LPNX011008981.1:3321-32300 GCA_001517045.1 Pseudotsuga menziesii | reverse complement strand
ACACATCAAACATTGTATACATGATCTCACATGGGAAAAAGGAACCATCTCAAAACAATTTAATGTACCTCTTACACTATATACACAACATTCCTAGGGAAAAGCTACCCATATGTCATTCAACATTATATATTTTGAGGAGATCTGAACATTTTAAAATAAAATTGTATCAAATGTATTATAACGAGACCACGATAACAGATTTAGTGGATATACATGGTATCTTCATGGAAAACACTATTAGTAACGTAAAATCGGACAATTGGACTAGTCATAGATTACCATAGGACAAGTTGGGCCTATTATTTACAAAGGATGGAAATGAAGCAAATTAAACTTTGCATGACTTGAAGATCCCCATGCTAAAATAAAAATGATGTAAAAGTCAACATACCAGAATTGCAATTCATACTAAATAAGAAAAAGATATATATCCAGTCAAAAGGGAAAGAGAAGGGGAAAAACCATACTTGCCAACAAACATGATATGACCCTATTTGATGAAGATGAAGATGACCATGAAAATTGAAATTAAATGTTTATATTTCTTGACAACCCCTTGAAGGAGAGAAAAGACAAATCATATAAAGGATTTTGGAATCTCTTGATGATTTTAAGTGTATTGAATTGACCATGTTAAATAATTGACCAATTTGATGTGCCCTCGCTATAGAGATGGTCAGGCGTGGATACAGCGACGTCCAAGAGTTTAGGCGTGGATACAGAGACGTCTAATACTCCAGGCGTGGATACAGCGACGGCTAGGCGTGGATACAGCGACGCCTCAATGGCTAGGCGTGGATACAGCGACGCCTCATTCCTGTTACATCGGATTTTACACCAAAAAGTAACAAACGTGGAAAACCTCCGTGGAAAAATACGCGCTTTTGTACTAGTGTGATGATGAGGATGATGACGATGACGATGACGATGATGATGGTGATGATGATAATGCTAATGATGATGATAACAGTGATGATGATGATGATCACATGTCAATGATGATGAAGATGACGATGATACGATGATGATGATGATGATGATGGCGATGATGATGATGATGATGATGATGATGATGATAACAGTGACGATGATGATGATGCTAATGATGATGATAGTAGTGATGATGATGATGATCACAAGTCAATGATGATGATGATGGCGATGGTGATGGCGATAATGATGATGATGACGATGATGACGATGTTGATGATGATGCTGATGCTGATGATGATGATGATGCTAATGATGATGATGATGAGGATGAAGATGTTGATGACAATGATGAGGATGATGGTGATGAGGATGATGATGACGATGACGGTGACGACGACGACGACGACGATGATGATGATGACGATGACGACATGTCAATGATGATGATGATGAAGATGACGACAATGATGATGATAACAATGGTTTAAACATAACTAAATAGACATAAACATAATACATTATGCAACAAGATGTTCTCATGACATATTACCTCCTAGAATCCAACATTTCTACAATGTCTTTCGTATTCTTCATCCTCGTCATCGTTAGAGTCATCCTCATCATGGTCATCATTATGCTCTTCATCCTCATTCTCATCATCGACATCATCATCATCATCATCATTGTCATCGTCATCATCATCCTCATGATGATGGTGATGATGATGTTGATGATGATGACGATGACGATGATGATGATGATGACGAGGACGATGGTGATGATGAATATGGTGATGATGATGGACATGATGATGATGATGATGATGATGATGATGATGGTGATGAGGATTATGAGGATGAGGACGACAATGATGATGATGTCAATGAAGATGATGATGATGATGATGCTAATGATGATGATAATAGTGATGATGATGATGATCACAGGTTAATACTGATAATGATGATGATGGTGACGATGATGATGATGATGCTAATGATGATGATAACATCGATGATGATGATGATGCTAATGATGATGATAATAGTGATGATGATGATGATGATGACGATGACAATGACGATGATGATGATGATGATGACTGCGCTGACGACGCAGATCATGGTGTTGTTGATGATGATGCTAATAATGATGATGATGAGGATGAATATGTCGACGATGATGATGATGGTGATGATGATGTTGGTGATGTTGAGGATGATGATGGTTATGATGATGATGATGATGGCGATGATGACGCCGATGCTGATGATGATGTCAATGATGAGGATGATGGTGATGATGATATTAGTGATGCTGAGGATGATGATGATGGTGATGATGATGATGGTGATGATGATGATGGCAGTGATGATGATGATGATTATGATGATGATGACGGTGATTATGATGTCGATGATGATGATGATGATGGTGATGATGATCACAGGTCAATGATGATGATGATGACGATGAGGATGATGATGGCAATGATGATGATGATGTCAATGATGATGATGATGACGACGATGATGATGTTGATGATGATGATGATGATGATTATGATGATGGTGACGATGATGATGATTAATGATGATGACGATGAGGATGATGATGATGATGAGGATGGTGATGATGATGTGGATGATGGTGATGATGATGATGATGGACAAGATGATGATGATGATGAGGATGAAGATGATGATGTAAATGATGATGATGATGATGATGATGATCATGATCATGATGATGATGACGATGATGATGATGAAGATGATGATAATGACAATGATGATGACGATGATGATGATGCCAATGATGATGATGATGATGACAATGATGATAACGATGGTTTAAACATAAATAAATATATGTAAACATAATGCATTATGTAACAATATGTTCTCATGACATATTACCTCCTAGAATCCAACATTGCTACAATGTCATTCAAATTATTCATCCTCGTCATCGTTGGAGTCATCCTCATCATCGTCATCGTCATCATTGACATCATCATCGCCATCATCATCATCATAATCATAATCATCATCTTCATCATTATCAACATTGTCATCATCATCGTCATTGTCATCACCATCGTCATCGTCATCGTCATCATCATCATCATCATCATCATAACTATGCATTTCCTTACTAAGATTCTCTTTGTTTCGAGAATAATTTAATATTATTTACTGAATAGGGGCAACCACGTGAATGTAGAAGCTCTTATGGCCCCTCCCCCCCATCACATCACTCTCAATTCCCCATAACCTGACAAAATCTATCTAAAAAAAAAATTGTGTTATAGCATATGACAACATACAGGAAAATGTAAATAACAGAAAGAAATAGTTAATTTATATGTACTAATAAAATTCATTAATTCTAATGTAATATTAAATCAAAATATATAGAGTAGATATAAATTATGATCATCATCATCATCAATAATGATGATGAAGATGATTATGACAGTGCTATTTCTACTGATGATGATGATGATGACAAGGATGATGATGATGATGATGAGGATGGTGATGACGATGACGAAAATGATGATGATGATGGCGACGACGATGATGGTGGTCGTCATGATGAATATGATTATGTTGGTGATCATGATGCAGATGGTGATGGCGACGTTGATGATGACGATGAAGAAGAAGAAGATGATGATGATGTTGATGACGAAGAGGGTGATGATGATGATGATGACAAGGATTATAATGATGATGATGATGACGAAGATGATGATGATGAGGATGACGAAGATGATGATGATGGTGGTGGTGGTGGTGAAGATGATGATGATGACAGAGATTGTGATGATGGTGGTGATGATGATGATGACAAGGATTATGATGATGATGATGATGATGATGAAGATGATGATGATGAGGGTGAGGATTATGAATATGACGATGATGTTGGTGGTGGTGCTGAAGATGATGATCATGATGAAGATGATGATGATGATGGATATTTTGATGATGGTGATGATGATGATGGTGATAACGATGGATTAAACATAACTAAATAGTTGTAAACATAATGCATTATGCAAAAATATGTTCTCACATACCTCCTAGATTCCAACATTGCTACAATCTCATTCATATTCTTCTTCATATAACTCATGGAACATCTGTATCGTCATTTGGTTATGAATCACTATCGCTGAAAATATTGATCATATCAGGATAATGATCAAATTCAATTTTGGTTAGATATTCATTATCAATTTCATCAATGTAAATTTCATTGTTTGCTACATCATTTGGATGATCAACTTCTTGATCGAATTCTTCATCTGACACGTCTATGTTGACATCCAACTGCTCATGATCTGCATCGCCTTCTTCTTCAACACTGTCTTATTCCTCTACTATATTATAATTGACTGATCTTCCTCTTGGATCGTATCTAACAATGTATGACCAACTTGCTTTACTTGGAACCTCTGAGTAAAAGACCTGTTCACATTGACTTGGAAGAATATAAGGATTTGTACATGGGTCAAGTTCCCTTGTATTAACCATTGTAAATCCATTGGCATGCTCAATAACAGTTCTTTCAGGATCACATTCATTCATTCGTAGCCTCTACCATTTGACCTCAAACATAACTAATTTAAAGAAATTAAAGTTAAACTCAACTATATATTCCAAATAGCCATAATACCTATTTTCAGATACTTCTCGATTCCTGTCACTTCTAGAGGAAACATTAATGACTTGAAAAACTGCATTTATTCCATAATCAAATTTTTTCCTCTTGTCATCCAACTTTTTGATGCGGAATTTATGACCATTGCACCACATAGCATTGTGATGTATCAGTTGCATCATGCCCGACTCGGTAAATAAATATATAAGAAGACATAAACAAGAGAAACAATTTTATACAATGTGAAAGAAAGAAAAAAATGAGCAGGGTAAATATACTTTCCTTTTTATCTTTTAAAACACATGCTAAATCAATTTCCCTTTGCGTAATTTCGGGATATTTTTCTCGATGATGATGCACTGTTTTAATAATTTTACTGACCCCTTCCCATAATAAGGTACCATACTATTCTATACATCATTCAATCCATTCCTCCATCCAATCAATATTGTTTGCAATGTATAAATGTATTGCATATCACACGCAACCAACTATATGAAAAAAATAACAATTAAGAATTGTAAATTAGCTATCATTAAAGGCAACTAAGTTTACCTTAAAATGCTAATGGGATAATAAAAATTACATAAATTGAAAAATTAATTGTGTAATAAATAAAATGTACACCATTCAATTACCTTTCACTTTCCTCTTTCTACCTTTCCCCAACAGGACCTCCCATTCAAATTTGTTCATGGATTTGACATCCCAAATGCGAGGAAGATTGATATTTTTTGCTAAATTTGGAAGATACTGACTAATGTACACCATGGATTGATATAGCATATAACCTTGCACCATATAAACCATAGGTCGTTCTCTTTGTCTAACAAAATCCTTCAATGAGTTCAAATGCATTTCAACCATCCACATTGACCTTGATTTTATAGGTCCACACAATTCAATCTTCTCAACTTGGTGTATGAGATAGTGTTCTTGTGCATTGAAAAATATTGGAGGTAAATACTTCTGCATTTCACACATTAGATGAGGAATTTATCTCTTCCAATACCTAGTATATTCTTTATGGATTTCTTTAGATGAAATCCACCTACAAAAGATACAAGAAAATAACATGAATGATCAACCAGATTAAGGCATATAATATATAAAAAAGTTCCAAGCTATAAAACACAATATGTCAATAAGAAATGTAACCAAAAGAATGAACATTTTTCATGCATATAAAATTGTTAGTTACCTCATGTATTTACCAGGATCATATATAACTTGTTTTATTTTTTCGTCAAAGCTATCTGGGTCAGCTAGAGATAGAACGTACTGTAGCAAAAGGAAAATCATTATCTAATGTTTCCAAATAGGAGAGAACAATTACTAAAAATATTTACTTAATGGAAATTATATATGTAAATAATTACCTTAATGAATGTATGCCATTCATTAGTTTTAACACCGCCAAAATCACCTTTTTTGGTTAAGATATTTTGTATGTTCGATGAAAACCCTATCGAAAACCTTATTTTCTGAATGAACTCTTTTATAGCATTGCTTTTTATCTCTATCAATAACCATGGAGGACTAAATTCTAGTTCCCGTTTCCAGCATGGAAATGATTACACTTTGCAATGCGTGATTGGCTTATGCAATGTCACTACAAATTTTTCTAATTTTATCTTTCTCTGGCATTCCATCTAATGTCTTCCACATCATTTTTGTTACATTCTTCCTGATATGCATTGTATCAAACAAATGAGCTATTTGTAGGTTCTCATAGTAAGGAAACCTACTGAATTGTATGGGATAACTCTTCATTCCTCGTGGAAGCCCATTCATGCCTTAATTACTTTCATTAAACATAAATGATGACACTATAACAATAATTCATGACACCCATGGTAGAGAATATTTAGTAAAAATACAAAAATGGCATAATATTACGTGAACATATTGTATGCTACATATACAATTTGCATACCTCGAAAATTTCTGTTATATTCCAACTTCCATAGGTGGGGTGTCATTCTTCGTGGTTTCTTTGCATTCTCTTCTTTACCATTGAATTTTGTTTTTTCGATAGTTCGGTACCAATGGTTCTTAGGGAGGAAGTGCATGTACTCATTGAGAACCTCCTTTGCTAAACTTCTTGAACGACGAGATTTTATCCTAGGACCACATACTAGATATGCAAATTTTTCCTTTGTTTGAAGACCTGCGAGATATATGTATTAATGTTATAGCATCAAAAGATTATCAATTTAAAAAAATGCATGTTTTTAACCTTAAAACATATAATTTTAATGACGTGCACCATAAATTTACATACCACAAAAATGTGTTAACTCGGGAGCGTCATGAATTGTCCATGCAAGTATTCCATGGAAATGGAAATTTTTTTCCCTGTTGGTCTAGAGATGTCATACATAGTGATTCTATCCCATAACTTCAATAGCTCATCGATAAGAGGCTAAAAATATACATTCATATCTTTAACTTGGTACTTACCTAATTTATCAATAAACATACAATATTGCTTTTTAGTTATTCATCCAAATATATAAAAGGTGTTCTCATGAAACAATTAAACAAATACCTTTATGAAATAATATAATGAAAAATTTCAAAAAAATACCTGGAATAATCATTGACAACATTCTATTCTCTCTCTTAATGGTCATCCAAGGAGGTAGATTATTGTTTATGATGAAAACATGCCATACTGAGTAAGTAGAACGAAGCTCACCAAATGGATTGAAACCATCAGTTTCCAATGAAAGTCTAACATTATGAGGTTCATCTTTAAAAATTGGCCATTTTTCTTCGATGTTCTTCAATGCAGAACCATCTATAGGAATCCGAAGAACACCATCTTCACTTCTATTCTTTGCATGGTAATCCATAAACTATGCTATACTTTGGCACCCGAATATTCATTGGAAACATGGAATTATGGGAATATAATGAAGAGCTTTGCGAGCGACCTCTTTTGTTAATTGATCAGTTCGATATCTACTAATTTCACGTTGTGGGCATTTTTTTTTCTGATGCATACTATCCATAATATATAATATGATCATTAGGACATGCATCAATAGATTCATACTCCACTCCAATTTCTTTCATAATCAAGAATACCTCTCATCTTGTGCATGGTAAATTATTTGATGGTGGTAATACAAATTCACACAACAATCTGCAACATTGAAAAAAAGTGAAATGTAAACAATATATGTCATAAATATTTCATATCCCTAAATTATAAATTAATTAACACTAAAAATAGAGGAAAATAATAAAATTTACATACCTTAGGAGCTGTGTGAAACAATTTTTTTATAAACCATTCAAAACCTTCAAGTTCACCAACAACAAAATAGAAGATAGAATATTGGTTGTTGATCCTTCATAAAGAGGTTCTTGGGACTTCTCCAGAAGAGGAACATCATGAAAATCATGGAGGTTTTCCTCATCCAATGCAGCAAATGTTTCTTGCAGCAATCTATTTATCTCATCTTCACTATTAGTATCAATAACGTCATCTTTTCCCATAGGATCATTAAGAACTAGATGTTCAATAGCATGATCTCCATGCTTGTCGTCTTGTAAAGTAGTATTTCTACTATTATGTGGAAAATAACTCTCTGGTGATCGACATCTTAGGGGCATTGTCTTTATATTTTCAAACAATGCAATAACATTAGTGTAAAATATACAACACATATATTTAAATGATAAAAAAATTGCGAATACATTATCAGTACTATTACAAGAAGTACAACATGTAATGAATAACGTCTTACCAAGGGATGATATTCATACCCCCCCTTAGCATGCCCCTTCTCCTTATAATGTTTTTCATATGATGTTCTTAAAATTCTTCTAGTTCACAAACCTGTGCAATCAATATAATGGAAATAACACTTTCCATCACACTTCGCCTTCAATGCTTCCTTAGCCTCAGCATACCTCCTATTGTTTTCTTCCCAGGTATACTTATTTAACATTCTGACATCCTATAACAACAAACAAAACTCATTAATCAATATATAACGTATGTCTAAATTGAATAGTATATATATATATTAAAGGAGACCAAAAATTAAAGGAGGTGATTAGAGGATTACCTAATCATGTGTAGAGGATTACATAAGTTATAATCCCCTTGGATTACTACATGTTGTTCCAATATTATGTATTGGCGTATGGTGGGTAATGGCTATTCACTATACATAACATGAATTTATATATTGTCTTAAAAAAGGGGTTAAGGAATTGTGTTAATGATGTCACAAATCAAGAGTTTACATATTGCTTCAATGCATGTGTTGGTATATTAAATATAGATACAGTGTTTCCTTATACAGTAATGAATTGCTATGTAAATGTACAAGCGGGTTTGTATGTTGGGTTAAGTGTATTTGTGAAAGGATTTGTTATACCATTTTGACAAGTGGTAATACCCATAGGATAATGAGTGGTTAATTGGATCCCTGCGTTGTTTTATAATTATTAATTGCAAGAAAGTCTACATTATGGTGTCAATGGATCTAATGTAGGACAAATTGAGGGGTCGGTAATATTGGTCATGTTCATTATACTAGAGATTAAAAGGTTTCAAAACATTGACATGGTATTGTGAAATGAGATTATGAATATAGATGTAGACCCTCACAAATTGAAAGGATTGTCAAATGGGATTATGGATATAGATGATAATGTCGATATTGTCAAATGACTATCAAAGTTTGAAAGGATACACCATTGTGGTCTCATTGGTTATCTATATTTAGGGGGATAGTTAAATACAATTTGATTGTGTACTTTAAATCTATGATGATGGTCATGATATTAACAGTTTAACACAAACCACCATTTAAAAAATTACATTTTAACAGAAATGAAAATTTAAAAATTTACATTTTAACACAAATGAGCATTTAAAAATTTACATTTTAACACAAATGAGAATTTATAAAATTACATTTTGTCACAAAAATATCAAAATATATAAAAAATTTCTCCATTGTATTGAACCCCTAGTTGGAACATAAAGGGCACAACAAAAAAAATACTAGTGCAGTCTAAATTCAAACTAACCTGGAAAAAGAATGAGATAAAAAATTCGACGTGTCAAACCAGTACCAGAATCTTGAAATCGCAGAACAAAAAACCAATAGAAATATCACTACAAATATAACAAATGATTATGAAAATATGACTTAAGAACATGTATTTATAGATCAATGAGGGTCACGGTTCCGGCGAAAATGCACAACGATCAAATTTAAAAAAAAACATCAATGACCGTTAAAAAACAAAAACAAAAACAAAAACAAGTTTTTAATTGGCATTCATCGCTATAGCGACGATATGGGCCTTTCGTCGCTATAGTGATGAAACTCCCATCACATCACTATAGCGACGATCGTCGGGGGAATTTTCAAAATTTTCCAAAAATTTAAACTGTTTTTCCACGAAAACATCGATTTTAATTGTTTCGTGGCAAACTTCATGGAAATTTTGAGCCATATGTAGTTGTTTCAGATTCTGAAACTAAAATCTTAGACAACGTATCATTATTTCCAAATGGATATGAAAGAGAGTTTATATGTCCCCTTTCGAATGGGTGAGGATATTGTGCTGGACCTGAGTATGGAAGAAAGTGTGAGAATTCATATGCCTTGGAGGCATGGTTTGCAACAACCTTTGATATAATATTCCTAGTTGAGATATTTGAGATCTCCACTGAGTCAGGACCAAGTACAACTTTCTTTTGTGAGCCAATATGTGTCATAAGATAAACAGATAACAAATTTGCTGCAAGATAGGGGACATAGTGTCACATCCCCTCCCCTCTACTCACCGACGAGGAGAGGACATGACTCAGCTGCTCTGTTGCTGTCTATCATAACTGAGGATCTAGCCCCGTGAACATAAACATAAATGCATTGAAATAAAATATACATATGCAGATGTATAACACATGAATATACAACGGAAGCAAACCTCATTCAACACATTCTATATGTTCATAAACAATCTTAAACAAATACAGTTGCAAAAATCAGATACACAAGAGAATACTTATCTTGTAAATGAGTTATCCCGCAACTAATTATGTCGCTGCAATGTTCCACCCAACCATAGGCTAGTGTGCTCATCAATCTCTCAGCACCATTGACTCCCCGGATATGGACATGATTTCCACAAGGAACTAGGGAACAACACGCTCACACATAGCCAAAACATATCAAAACTTAGCCAAGCCAATCTACAGTTGGGTTTATCAGGCTGCTAAGGTAGTGGAAAGGTAGAATTGCTAAGCTAGTGAGCTCAACCAAAGATCTATGGAAAAATCCACCATATCTATCTAGCTTGGCATCCACAATACCTACACACCCAACACAAGGAAGTATTCCCTTCACTGCTACACAGTCCCTCAGGCCATACCTTCCCTTCCAGTTCTCTTCAAGGTGTGCATAGAATATTTTCCAACTCCTCTTGATCTGTCTATGAGGTTCCTCTCTTCACTAGGTTTATCAAGCCAATTCTAGGCCTCTTCCACTCCTAAGTATTTCATACCAAAATAGGGATGCACACAACAACAAAAAACACAGTGTTGGGCATGAAGGAAAACCTTTTGACTACCAAAAACGAAATTTCAAATGGAGAAATCAACCCTGGGTAAGAAATTCAAATTCAACAATGTTTTCTGGGCATTGCATGAGCAAAACCGATTGCTATAAATCCCAAAATTGTGTATCTCTTCTTCTTTGCCACTGAGAAAGACAAAAACGGATTTTTGTGTATGGGAAAATGAGGAAAACAATAAAAATCGTGAAGGAAAATGCACAACAAGCTCTAGTCATGTGAGGAAATGAAGACAATGGATGAATAATGGAATGGGCATACATTTATGGGTATTTACTTGTCCAATAAGCAAAAACTTGTTTTTCCAAAAAAAGATGGCTTCCGCAATACGAATTTGACTGCAATACTCTTCCATTCCCACAACATTAACTACCTCAACCAAATTCTGGAAGAAATAAATGATTGGGTGCAAAAAGACAAAAAGGGTAGTTGACAGCTTTATGGGTTCTCCCATTGACATTTGGCTCAACACTATTGGATCAATAGTTTGAATATTTTCCCTCCATATTCCCTGTGAAATCATGCCCCCATCTCTTTGTTGCATTCACATAACTAGTTGTGGGTATTTTTATTAAATTGCATATTTACATGATGTCTCATTTTATAACGTGCCTGGATAGCACAAAACCATAGGTATCGATTTTAACTGCCAATACATACAACTCTAAATCAATGGGCCTTTTCATTTAGCTCCTCACCATGATTTAATAATGGTATTTACATCATATACAATTTTAATGCAATAGGGGTCAAAATCATGATATTACACATAGAGTACATTCTTGAACTCACCATGTTGGATTTTAATAGAACCTCTACCCGCTTCCAGGATCTGTGAATTATCCCTCATATGAATGCTAGGTCCTCTTGAGATATTGAGAGGGGTGAAGGATTGTATGGATGCAACCATGGGGTTGGATGCTCTAGAATCTATCAAATGATCCTTCTACGGAGTGAGGACTTCCTTAAAGGCTTTGTACCTCTCATGATCTTCTGTCATTTGTCCAACATCGTAATTATTTACTCTTTGTGGAAGAGAAATATTGTCCTGTTTAAGGAGTGTTGAAAACTGGTCGATGGTCTTATTCATGTACTGGCTCTCTGGATGAAAGCCTCTCATACAGTAGGGGCATCTAGTCTTCTCAAATTTCTTCTTTTTCTAGGAACCTGAGGCTCCATC
The DNA here is from genome assembly GCA_001517045.1 of Pseudotsuga menziesii. Classification (NCBI taxonomy): domain Eukaryota; kingdom Viridiplantae; phylum Streptophyta; class Pinopsida; order Pinales; family Pinaceae; genus Pseudotsuga; species Pseudotsuga menziesii. The sequence continues at coordinate 19,903 of LPNX011008981.1, read as the reverse complement.
AGAAGAACTATGATTCTCCTTTGGATTTGAATCAGTTTTTTTGGTCTCCTTCCCTTTTTGCTTCCCTCTTTCTTGCGCATTGTTTGAGTCTGTCACTAAGAGTTCAAGGTTCTTGGAGGTTCGAAGCACTCCCATTTGAACCAATTTATCTTGCTCTTATATTATGGACTCATCAAAAGAATCTAGAGAAGGAATATTCCAATTAGGGATGGAAGCTCTTCCGGAATGGAGTGTATAAACAAATACCGTGTACTCATAGCCAAACTTGCTCAGTACAGATAGCACAAGTTTCTCATCTTTCCTCTCTAATCCACATCGTTTTCATTGCAGTACTAGTGACTTGTATTTTGTAAATAATTTTAGAATAGATTCGAAAATGTCGGGCTGTAAATAAATGAGCTCATTATCCAATATGTTCCCTTGAAGCTCATCTTTTTTTCCAAATAAAACTTCATGATTTTCCCAAGCTTCCTTCAAAGTCCTAAGTCCCTCAAGGTGGAACAAAATATCCTCGGAGATATGAGTACACATGAATCTGAAATCCTCATCAAGCCAATTCAATTTTTTTTTCTTCTCAACATACTGTTGGGGCTCAGTTTCTCTGCCCATAGTCATTCTATACAATCCAATATTGTGCAAGGCTACTTACATATCTGCCCTCCAATCAGAATAGTTGAAGGGTGTAAGCATTCAAAGTACGAGAGCTGGAGAATCCATCTTTATGTATGCTAAAATATCCAATTCCTCAAGAAGCTACGTAGGTACCTGCAAATTACACTGAAAAAAAATCAATTCGCAATCATGTTAGTTTCAATCCTTTCCACCTCGACATGTACACTTTATCAGAGTCTGTCACACTTGGATAGACTTCACTGACCAAAATTCAGAGGGAGCAAGGCTATCATTCTAGGATTTATGTGGAAAATTAGCTGCTTCTGATGTACTTTGGAGATCAGACAAGGCTTACTGCTATCCTGAACAAGGTTCTGATACCATGTTAAATTACTGAACCATTGATCTACAGAAAAATGAGAGCAATTGAGAGGTGGAATTATGCAGTGGAATATCAATAACAATGAACATTGAATAAGACAAATATGATAATAATTTATCATTTAATTAAAACATTAATATTCATTAATCCTAGCAGTATACAATAGTGTTACAATAAGGAGAATTCAAATCATGTGGATAAGATTCGAATATACCAACTAAACCTGGATGGTTGGCTAACTGAGAGTGTATAAATCACTGCATGGGAGACACTAGTCTAACTCATGATGTCTAAATCAATATGAGAACCAGTTAAAATAGTTAAACTAGTTAAAATGATAAGGTAGGTGGAAAAAGGTGCCACTTCCCCATGCAACCATGCAAAACTAGTACTAGACTAACTGAGAGTGATCTAACTAAATATAATTGAAGGTTGACTCAGCATAATTGATTATCTAACACAACTAACTAATCGAGGCTATTGGTGGCACTCATAATGGCTCCTATAATGTAGATATTGGTCTCAGAGGCACATTAACTCATGCATGAACATGTATTAAGTGGCAGCTAACCTCTAATTGTGTTCCCCACACTCTAGTACAATAATAATGTCTCCCCAATCTAGACAAGATGATAAAATAGACTATATATGGATAAGGAAGGATTATATAATCCTAAAATATATATCATTACATTGCTTATACTCCTTTGTATAGTTTCTAGTGAAGGAGCTTTCTAGTAGGTGGAACCTTCTTGTAAGCCTTCTTAGTGAAGGAACTTTATATTGGGTGGAACCTTGTAGTACGTTTTCCTACAAACATTGCTTTCACACCATAAGAACTTTCTAGTAGGTGGAACCTTCTAATAATACTTATTACAAATATTGTTTTTACACTATATCTACTTTATCGGACTTATTTAATATATATGGCCTCAATACATAACAACTTATATATTTAAGGGGTTAGGGTAGGACCCTAATAGGTACACATATAATAGATAAAATAGATAATAAATGTAAACAAGATGTATTTCATGTTGTTGTGAGGATAATTTGTTACCCTCCCCACCCAAATTCAAATCCCCCTTTGCAACATGTTTGTTGTTAGTGAGTCAATTTTTGTTTAGCTATGATACGATCTATTCATAATTTGTTGACCTAACATTGTTCCTTAAAGAATCTAAAATTTACCATGATTAACATCCTTGTAATATATTCCTAGATAAAAATAAAATAAAATAAATAACATCAATAATAATACATAGAGTGTTAGTCTTCATCAAGAGAATTTGATTGCAATATCCAAAAAAACATAAAGTATTGTAATTATTTAAAACAATTTACATAAAATAAATACTAAATACATTTCCACAAATATATAGCATACTATTCTTACATATACTAAATCATTTTTTAGCCATGATAAATATAGCATACTAGCAATAGTATAGTAAAGAACAAATATGAAAATAAAAATTATATGGAATGATAATTGATCAATGGTGACTATATTTCCTTCATTGGGAAATGTAATATGAAATATTGAAGATACTACATGTAAAGCCCCAGTTTTGACCCCAATTGCATTAAATTGTAAATGCTGTAAATATCATTATTTAATGATGGTGAGGAGCTCAAGGAAAATGCCCCACCATCAATTTAGTGTTTTATGTTTCAGCACTTAAACTCGACGCCGATGGTTATCGTGCTAGCCAATGTCATAATATAATTTCGGACATCGTGTAAATATGCAATTAATAAAAATACCCACAACTAGTTATGTCAATGCAACAAAAGATACGGGGGCATGATTTCACAAGGAATAGGGAGGGAAAATATTCAAACGCTTGAGCCAATAGTGTTGAGGCAAATGTCAAAGGGAAAACCCATAAAGCTGTCAACTAGCCATTTTGTCTTTTGTGCCCAGTTATTTATTTCTTCCAGAAATTGGTTGAGGAAGTTAATGCCTTGGGGCATGGGAAGAGTATGGAAGTCAAACCCATATTGGGGAAGCCACCCATTTTTGGAAAAATGAATTTTGACTTATGGGGCAAGTAAATACTTCGAAATGGAGGCCCAAGGAATTATTCACCCATATGTTTTTCTCTCTCACGCAGCTAGAGATCCTGTGCATTTCCCTTCAAATTTTCGGTAGTTTTCTTCATTTTCTCCATGGCTGGGAAGTCGTTTTTGTAATGCTTAGTGGCTGGGATTTCTCCTTCACGTTTTTCTGTTGTTTCCTCAGTTACATGGTTGGGAAAACCTATTTTTGTATTTTTGATTGAATGTACAACATAGATTCATGATTTGGGGGTTTTAAGAGGTCATTTCCCCCTTCCTCACGCAACTAGAGATTGCTATGCATTTCCCTCACGATTTTATGTATTTCCTCATTGTTCTCCAAAATGGAAACCCGTTTTTTGTAATTTCTAGTGGATGGGAAGGGAGATGCACGATTTGGGTGTTTAGGGAGGTTGTTTTTTCTCCTATAATGTCCATGAAAATTTCAGGAAAATGGATTTTCTCTCCCATGGTTTATTTCCTCATCTACTATTTTGATTTTGGTTCCCAGGGTGTTTTCCCTCATACCCAGAACTAGCATTGTGTTGTGATGTGCATCCATGTTTTAGTATGGAAGACTTAGGAGTGGAAGAGATGTTATATGGGCTTGTGAAACATAGTGCATAGATGAACCTCACCGAAAAATATAAGAGTGGCTAGTGAATCTTCTACACACACCTTGAAGAGAACTGGAAGAGAAGGCATAACCTGAAGGACTATGGATCAGAGAATGGGATGCTTCCTTGTGTTGGGTGTGTAGGTATTATGGATTCCAGGACAAATAGATATTGTGGAGATGTCCCTAGCTCTTGAATGATTCAATAACTTAGCCATTCTTCCTTTCCACTGCCCTAGCATCAAGATAAACCCATATGTAGAGTGGCTTGGTTGACTTTGATGTATATTTGACTATGTGTGAGCCTATTGTTCCCTAGTTCCTTGTGGAAATCATGCCAAGCTCGAGGGTGGTAGTGGTGCTGAGAGATTGATGAGCACATTGGCCTATGGTTGGGTGGAACGTTGCAGAGACATAACTAGTTGTGAGGAATCTTCTTATCAAGATGAGTATTCTATGTGTATTTAACTTCTGTAACTGTATTTGTTTAATGAATATTATGAACATGTTGAATGTTGGAATGAAATGGATTTTCTTTCACTGTATTTTCATTTGTTACATGAATCTGTACATGTATGATTTATTTCAATGCATTTTGTTTATTATGTTCATGGGGCTAGATTGACTGGCTTGATAGACAGAGCAACAATGTAGTCGCGTCCTCTCCGTCGAGTAGAGGGGTGGGAATGTGCCACCACAACCATCATGGAATGATTCCAACTTCTTCCTAGTAACATGTTGTAATCAAGTAAAGCATCAACAGATTCCACTTCCACACTAAGTGTCTTTCCCCTTAGCTATATTAAGAGAGTCGAGATGATTCCATGGGGTTGGAATAGGTGGCCATCAAATGATTTTAACATGGTTATCAAGGGAACAAGTTTAGGTGAGCCAATTGCTTTCCAACATGATAAGGAAATTACACATGTGGATGCTCCCTCATCTACAATAGTTTGGTGGATGATTGCCATTCCAATCAAAGTTTGAATCTGAAAAGTTGCATGATAAGGTAGGAAAATCTTCCAATTTTCCAAATCAAAAGTCAATAGCTAACTATCCAAAGGATCCATGGCCCTTATAGCCAAAAGAAGGGATTTACATTGAGTAGGACAACTCTGGAGGAATTCAAGGTGGAAATTGCACAAGGAGCTTGAACCAGATCTTCCACTATGCTATAGTTTTGAGTAGCATGTGCATTTGGATTGTACGTGTCATTTTTCAGAATGTCCTTTGATATTCTGGGAATAGTGTGATTCATCAGTTTCTCTGTGTAATTGTTGATATTTTCAAAATTAATACCCTCTTTTCCTTTGGATCCATATGTGTTCAAATCATGATTTATATTCCTTATCTGGATATTTGTTTCCTGGTGACACATGAAAAATTCACTTGGGCTTGGATTCCCCCCTTTTGAGGAAGCACCATGATTTCCCCCTTGCGAGGTTGCAGGTTTTGGGTTAGAATTTGCAATAATTTGTTGTTTCTACCGAGGGAATGAATTAGTTAGCATGAATGATTACTTGATATCTTCCTATTGTTCCAACAATAGTTGAGCAGCCTCCAACTTGGGGCATAAATAAGTAGGTGATCTTTTTTGCAAAGTTTGCATGGAAATTTCTCCTTTCCTTTTTTATCGCTCTTATATATTTATCTGAAGAGTTAGGATTGAAAATGGATCAGCTACAACTGAAGGAGCAGTTCGAAAACCACCCAAACCATCCAAACTTCGATAATCTTCACTTTTTTATATTTTTTGACCACTTCAGGGTATACACACGGGTTTCCTTCTACAAATTCACGAGGGAAACACATGTTTCCTTCTTCAAACTCACGAATGGGTCAAAAGGCCATTTTTAGGGTATTTCCAAGCATTTTCAATAGTTGATGTCTTCTGGAAAGTTGTTCCTTCATCTAATAAATTTCCTATGGTCTAAAAAATAGGTTAAAAGGAGTTATATATTTCTAGATATGACCCTTCCATCCATAGGTTTCCTTTGAGTGACTAACAGTAGCTTTCATGAAGTGTCGTCATAGAATTGTTAGCATGCGGCAAAACATGTAAAATGTCGTCACGGATGAAGAAGTGCCATTTTGGACTATAATAAGTACCCGCTTCCAAAATAAACTCATGTCCTTGAATTTTAAAACACAAAAAACCCTTCCATTTCCCCCCATCTCGTCTTTACCATTACCCCTAAACTAAAGTTCATAAAACCCTCTCGTAAACCCTCTTGTATCCATTTTTAAATGTTTCAAGATCCCTCCGGTAGGGGGTAGGGTTTCTCATTGGCTTGTTGTGACTAGGCTCAAAGGGTAGGAGACCCTTGGGATAGAGGCTCACCCCGGCGGGCTTTGGGATGTCTCAGCCCCTGCTAAGTCACAAGTTATTGGTATATCTGTCTTGCAGGCTGTTGGATATACTCTTGGGAGGTTGTTGTTCCCATGGTTAAAAAAAAAGATCCCTAAAGTCCAATTTTTTTCCCACTTATCATCTATTACCTTGGATATAAGTAAAGATAAAAATGAAGCTCCTTTTCCCACTTCAAAACCCTCTTCTTCCTCTGCTTCTCGAAACCCCCCTTTAAAGCCTCTTTATAAGAATGAAAATGAACAAACAAATAATCATAGTATTAAATTGAGCACATAGATCTGTGGAGAAACACACAACTCACATGATAGCTCACACAATTTACTCAGTTATTGAAGAATGAAACAATGCAAAAATGGCTTGCAGCTGTGAATGATTTTCATTAATCAAAGAGTAATTAGATAATAATTACAATGAAGTACAATGGCTTAATTATCCACATGCAATTTCGAATCCACATGAGGAAATTCGAATTGATTAGACTCTACTTGACTGTAGGTAACTAAGACCTTGTCTAAATCACTATCGGAGGACTCAATAGTTAACTGACCTTGTCTAAACCATAACCAGAGTTCATCAGAGTTCTAAAACATAACTCAAGTGTTGACTAAGGCTAACTGACTATGGCAGGTGAGAAATGTGCCCCTCCTTAGTGCAGCCATGCAAACCTAGCGCTAACTGAATGTAGAGGACTAGAACTGAATGTAACTGACTCCTAACTCAGCTTAACAGTCATCAACTGAACCGAACTGACCTTGGTTGGTTTCGACACTCCCAGTGGCTCCTAAATTGTAGGGATTGGTCTAGGAGGCTCCTAAAATGATGCAATCAAGTGCAATCAGTGGTAGTGAGCCTCAATTAGTGTTCCTCACACTTTATTAACTGAAACATGTGCCCCAATTAGGCCAAGTGGACCCAATGGTGTTAATGACTATAAATAGACTGGATGGTCTCTAGATTTAGTCATGACTCCCAATTTAGACATATGACCAAATTGGACAAGGGAGGATTTATAATCCTAACACCCCCCCTTGAATTCTAACATGGACAATATATGGGCCCTGGTAACTAAGACCATAGGTCACCCATTACATCAAGTAAAGTAAAGTAACTGCTCAAAAACAAGGTGCTGGGGAAAAACTACATGGGAAACCCCCCCCCCCCCTATAATTAAGCAGGTAGAATCAGGATCAATATGGTTCTTTTGTGCACAGGTATCCTAGGGCCTGGCATGTGAACCTCTCCATGATTATGTCTGGAGTAATCTTCCTCTTTGGAAGAAGAATGATATGCACAACAAAATAAGAAATATAGACAGCTGTCGGATGAAGATTCGACCCATGTAGAGCAACTGATAAGTGAGAAAAGGTTCTTGAGGATTCAGAACATGTGAGGAACACTCAAGAAACTGACATGTTGCATACATGAACAGTAAACCATGAGTGGTAAGAACAGACCCAAGTGTTAGGAGCAAGTGTCCAAGTGGATGCAGAAAATATTCTAAGTTTACTAGTTCTGTGAGGAGATGAGCATGTGATCAATGGTAGAGAAGCACTAGGACTATTGAGAGTGAATGATTGAGATCCATAGTCTGATATATCTTCTTAAATTGCTAATGAATCACACAATAAAATATCAGCAACCTCATATGAGGAAACTAACACCAAATCCCCATCAACAGTTTTGAAGAGAAAGTGCGGTACTTGATTTTTCACACCGGAATTGGTGAGAGCAGCTACAAGTATGATTGAAAGATTTTGAATTTTAAAATATGAAACAAATAATATCAGATAATAAAGTAAATAGGATCTAAACAGGTTCAAAACAGATCCAAAACTGTGAAGTGGAATCAAATCCCCATCAGCAGTTTTGTAGGAGACTTGAGGTACTTGTTTCTTCACACCGTTGATGAGAACAGCTACAAGCAATGCTGAAAGATTATGAATTTGATATATTAAACCAAGAAATATCAGATCAGATATAAATAAGATCATATCAGATCCAATAAGGTTAATATCAGATTCAAATAAATGGTTAACCGAGATGGTGGATGTACAACTTTCTTCTTCTTCAAAATTCTGAATTTTGGTGCATGCAATCCTACAGGAATTTGCTGGAAAAACTAGATCATGGGGAGCGAATGGATCACTATGGTAATCTGATATTTCTTCCAAAATATCCAAGGTATCACATATTTGCACACTATCAGCAACATTAGAGGGAGAAAAATAAAATTTCTCTTCACTTTCGGAAGCAATTACTGGTAAATTTTGCATAGAATTTAAAGGAGAATCACTGGTGAATGTTTGCATGGAAGTGCAACATAATTTTTCTTCAATATCAGAGATTAGAATGTCTTATTTTGTTTCAGCAATATGATAAGATGAGATATCAGATATCTCATGAACTTCCGAAGCATCAGGAGAAGGAGTCACTGCATGGAGACTGTCTTCAATTCGAATTGACTGTGTAGAAGCTTCTGCTTCTTCTTCATCTTGAACAACTTCATCAGAGAGAGTGGAGGCCAATATTTTTGGATGAAGAGTGCTTATGGTGCTGGATATTCTCTCCAAAATTCTATTATGATCCTCATCAATCACTCCAAAGGTTTTGTCCAATCTTGTCTAGAGTTCCTTCGAGTCTTCAATAAATTCCTTCGAGTCTTCAATAGATCTAATGAGGTAGCACAAGCTACGAGAAAGACCCATTGCTATTGTTCCAAAATATCCATCACTATTATTCAGCCATTCAATCTTACTAAAACACTCTTTATCAAGTCCAATAGACACCCGACAGAGACCTTGTCTCATCAGAGATGAAATCATCTTCTTCTTCCATTTTGAATAGTTTGAGGATAGGGTGAGAAGAGGAACTAATGAATCCATTTCGAAGTTGTACCTACAAAATAAAAAGAGGGCACCATAAGGTCAGACAACTTGCACTTTTGGAATTTTCTTCACACCCAGCTTAGTTAATCAAGCAAGCTTGATCAACAACTCCTTTGCTTGGGGTATTAAGTGGTAAATTCTTCGTTTCTGGTGCAGTGCTAGAAGGAGCAATTTTGCTCAAAAAATTATCCAGTAGGAGATCTAAGGAGGAGAAGTGCCTTGTCCACCAAGGCTCTGATACCATATTAAATTGAGCACATAGATCTGTGGACAAACAAACAACTCACATGATAGATCACACAATTTACTTAGTTATTGAAGAATGAAACAATGCAAAAATGGCTTGCAGCTGTGAATGCTTTTCATTAATCAAAGAGTAATTAGATAATAATTACAATGAAGTACAATGGCTTAAATATCCACATGCAATTCAAATCCACATGAGGAAATTCGAATTGATTAGACTCTACTTAATTGTAGGTAACTAAGACCTTGTCTAAATCACTGTCGGAGGACTCAATAGTTAACTGACCTTGTCTAAAACATAACCGGAGTTCATCGGAGTTCTAAAACACAACTCAAGTGTTACATTCAGTGTTGACTAAGGCTAACTGACTATGGTAGGTGAGAAATTCACCCCTGCTTAGTGCATCCATGCAAACCTAGAGCTAACTGAATGTAGAGGACTATAACTGAATGTAATTGACTCCTAACTCAGCTTAGCTAGTCATCAACTGAGCTGAACTTGGTTGGTTTCGGCACTCCCAGTGGATCCTAAATTGTAGGGATTGGTCTAGGAGGCTCCTAAACTAATTCAATCAAGTGCAATCAGTGGTAGTGAGCCTCAATTAGTGTTCCCCACACTTTAGTAACTGAAACATGTGCCCCAATTAGGCCAAGTGGACCCAATGGTGTTAATGACTATAAATAGATTGGATGGACTCCCAATTTATACATGACTCCCAATTTAGACATATGACCAAATTGGACAAGGGAGGATTAATAATCCTAACACACAGTATTAATATGAATAAACCTCCATGCAAAAGCGATAGAGGGGGATTTCAAAAATCAAATACGTGCATGTACTATTGAGAGGAATTATTATGCATGAAAAGATTATACTCACATGGAACAAACATTGCAAAGAGAAATAGGTCACAGGAGACTCATTCAATACAGAGACATCATACACGTTGATGAGCCCCATGAACCTAGGACACAAAGAAACACTCATGCAACCTACACAATATTCCATCGCATTAGAAATAGGTGTCAACATAGATACATAGAGTAAAACCATTGTGGCTTGATTGGTAACTACACTAGCCACCATACAAAAATACACTCAGAATGGGAGTGGATTCTTATAAATGTGTAGTATGTATTTGATACCGTTCCGTTGAAGCAAAAAAATGTAGACCCTAGAGATATTGCATGGGAAAAAGGAATAAAATGACACTAAAACCTAATGTGATTAAAATAGTAAGAAGAATAATAATAAAATAGAAGAATGTTGGAAGTCTTGATTTCCAAAGAATTCTAGATGGATTGTAATAGTATTCCATTTCATTTCTCATTGATGAAGTACATCATTCAATCTTGGTTTCCAACGCCATTAGTAAATGATATCACCGAGGGTGGACATCCCTTAACAGGACAATACACAAGGATAACATTGGGATTGTCCATGCATAGGAATAATTCCAACACCCTTGCCACATATACATAGCTAGAAACAATACACAAAGGGAAAATAACTATTAGACCAAAGAACAAACACATAGTAGGTCCCTCCATATCCAACAATGTGGAATGCATGTAAGAAAATGGTCATGCACGATGGTTAAAATTCGAGATCACAAGCATAATGACACCTCTTGCAGATAAAAGGAAGCACATGACAGTGGAAGTTTCTTTAAAGCACAAAAAACTACACCATTGGAACATAGAGAGAGCTCTTCATGGCATCCTAAAAAGGGTGTGCCCACACAATATAGGCATAAACACAAGCATATGAATAGAAGCACACACATTACAACCCCACTAGCAAGGTAGGGACAATATTTTCACCCTCGTTTCACTCTTGAAGATGACCCCTAAAGGGAAGATCGCTTTTTCGATTTTAATGGTTTTCGATACTCAAAAGACCAGTGTGGTTATTGATCCATTATTTTGATGCTTTGAATATATAATGTTTGTTGATCCACAATATTGCAGCTTTGAGACTGTGATTGAAAGGGGAGTACATACTTGGCGTTTAATAGTTTGGATGGGTGTCAATTCTCTCAAACAAATTGGTTTATTTCAAAGTGGGTCTTGAGAAGCTTAAGATGGTTAACCATGACAATCCAAGCTACTAAAACAATGTCATAGAACTCCATGGAACCGATTTTTTTCCAATCATATCATTTTTAGAAAACTTGTAATGATGGGAAGGTCTCTTTGAAATCTTCAAAATGAAGCTTTGTATATTTCAATGGAGATACACATCTAAGCCAATTGAGACTTGGATATGTTCTCGATTCTACATGGATGTTGGAAGTAGATCAACCAACCAGGGTTAAGATAAGAGTTTTAATAAAACACCAACATGTGCTAGACCACAAATGAAAAAGATAGAACAAATGCAAATATTAACAAATCATAGAAGAGAGCATTTTAAAAAAACTGTTAGGTCACAAAGTGGTTGCGAAGCACCAAACAAAAAGTCGCTTACGTCCGTGGACAAATATCATTCTCATATTGATTCATTTTCATCATTTGCACATACATGCATTGAGTGTTTTATTTCACATATGAAGGTGGACAATGGTTACGTGCGATTCACCCTCATTTAGATGTGCATTAAAAACTGAAATCCAAATGATGCAGTGATCGTTGAGCTTCCCGTGACAAAATAAAAACTTCTCCCTCCTTGTTTGGAGTCTTTAAAACTAAAATGAGTGTGTCGCAATAGATATCTTACAATGGAGGTAATAGGAAAGTATCTAGGTTCTATTTTTTTCATACTCAGTGGTCCATGAGCCTAATAGGTAGAAATTATAGGTAAGACTATGTTTCGGGCCCATCATTAGGGTGAAAGTATTGTCCTTCTGCCAGAGATACGTTCATTTTTACTATACACATTTATACTTTCCTTTTATATTATTAACATCTACATGTGTGCAGGTTACCTTCATGACAATCTAAGTAAGAATTACTCTCATTGTTTAGGTTTCATCTGGGTGAACTTGAACGGTTGAAAGTGGCACATGGTCTTGTAGACCTCCTATTTTCACGGGTTGAACCCATTGCGGCCTATTGTAACCGTGAAAATTACACTTTTAATAAAAACCTTGTTTGGGCATATATGCTTCTTCTTTTTATATTTTATCATTAACTTTACTATCATTTTTACATTATTTTTTCCTTTCACGCATTGTACATTCATAAATTAATGGTCCATAAATACTATTTTTTATTTATTTATGTTTACTAACTCCTACATAAAACTGAATTTTCATCTTTAGTTGTTAGTCATTCTAACGATTTATTTTTCAAAGTGAGCTAGCTGCTATGTTATGTTTTTAGTCATCTTTCATTTTCTACAAGCAATCAAAATTATTGAGTTTAATTCCATTAAACTTCTAAAACACAAAAAACTAATGTTTTATCTTCCTTTAAAAAAATACAAATTTAAATGGAAATTATATTTATTTATTCTCTTTAAAAGTAACTAATTAAATTCAGTTAGGCCTCACAAAAGTGTTAATTATTTCTATATTTTGAATGAACTACTAAAACTTACTTTTTTCAATAAATTTATCTCATAAAGCATTTTCATATTTTGTAAATATTTACAATGATTATTAGATAGATTGGACATAGTTACTTTAATATACTAAGTAACCTAGTTTCCACTAATTGCACATTTGTTTATGATCATTTAACACCACAATTATTCAATTTTGCATATCTAACCTTTAATCAACCTTGTAATTAGCTAGCCCTCCAAGTGTGTTCTTTGTGTTTTTGTCCAAATGGTGTTGTTGTGAGTATCAACATATGTGTTGATTAATTAATGTATGGGTCAAATTTGAATTTAAATGATTTATGATTTTATCTGAAAAATATTTAGGTTGAAGATTCATGAATGTTGTCATTGTATTTTGATAATAAAGTTAAAAATAGTACAAGACTTGAATTATCACTAGATATGTTCTTATTATGTTATATTAAAAATTATTTAATAGTTGAATTGTTAAAAGTTAAATTGCAGAGGAGTTGTATCTCCTCTAGATGCAATTAAAATTCCATTTTTATCTTAATAATTAAATTTTAATATTAATATTTAGTGAATCTTTAAAATTATAAATTATAAATATATTTTATATTAATTGTGTCAAATATTCATGAAATTGGGAACTCCTAACACAACCAAATCTTAATACTATGATATATCGTCACACATCATAAATATCAAATTTAGAAAACAAGAGGTAAAAACAAGCTATTTGGTTCATTTGTGTTAAAATTTCATAATCATGCACTAGAAAAATGACAAGTTTGTAAACTTGTATTAAAATTGATATGCAGTGTGACCCAATGGCTTCACTTTAGAGCATTCATATTTTTAATGTAAATTGTTAATATTACAATTAGAATCAACTATCCAAGATGATTGACACCTCAAACAAAAAGATAAAGATAACTCTCCAAGGTGATTGACACCTCAATTCAAAAATAAAGACATGCATATTAATAGAAGGAAATTAATTAGATCTATTTTGTGAATTACATATTGTTAATTAGATATATAATAATAAAGAAATAATATGCCTTTAAAACACAAAACATCGATTTTGAAATTGTCTTAATATACTTATTTTGATTGAAAGTTGCAATAGATTGATCTGTCTTAAACTCTTTCCTACCAAATTGGGCATAACATGTCCACTTGATGATCTATTAATGTGTAACACTTAGAGGTGATGCAACTCCACTTGCAATGGGGAGGGGAGAAAGAGAGTTTGGATCTCATCCTCCGCATATGTATAAATATGCAACCCAATATGGATGAAAATAGTTGAATTATTTTATATGTAATGCTGAAAACATGTAATCAGCACTAAAATTATGCATGTCAGTTTTGAATTATTTTATATGTAATACAGAAAACACTGAATCAAAACTAAAAATATGCACAAGAGCACATGTATGGCTTCAAGATTAAAGCCTCATAGCTTTCATAAATAGCAAGACAATGTTAATGATGAGAATAATTTATAAATATGCTCATCTGAACCATGGTCTTAGTGATGCAAAAATTATACAGCATTAAGATGACAAGTTTATTTCCTAAATTTTAAATTAAAATGATACATTTTCAAATACAAATCTTGTGACTTGAAAGTGGTAAATTTTCTATTGGAAATATTGTAATTCTAAAAGTGGTAAATTTTCTATTAAAAACTTTTAAAAGGTATTTATTCTTGTTACTAGTGATGGGTTTTCAATCTGCACCGTGCAGTAGTGTAGTTATGGTTATTGCAGCATATTTATTGTTGGTGCAGGGATCTGGATAGTGAATAGTTAGATGTAGATAGTTAGATTTAATACAATGAACAATCTAATAGCCAATCCAAAGGGTGACATTCCTGCAACAGAAACAATAAATGCACTATTGCAGCTTGCATATTCAGAAACAATAAATGCACTATTGCAGCTTGCATATTGAGGGCTGAGGGTTCTTTCAGAATGAGATGGATGATTAAAAAAATAATGAATATTAATGGTCAGAGTTACCTTTCTCTATTAAAAAATTAATGAATATTAATGGTCAGAGTTACGTTCTCGGTGATATAGTTTATAACTTACCTTATACCAACTGGGTAAGACATCAAAATAGAAACAACTTCCTGCAAAACACACAAATTTATATTTCATATAAATATCAATTAAATCCATGTTAAGAAGTCGTCTCGAATCTAACATATAAAATTATGTTAAAATATTTTCAAAACACCTTTGATCCAATGTAAGCTCCATTAAATTAATCTTAAATACCAGGGCGAGTACTTGGTTAGGTAAGGAAAAAAAAATGAAAATACTACATCAACGAAAGAAATGTAGAATAGATCCATATAATGGGGATCAATGCATGTGCTGTATCATTGAGCCATAAAGAAATGTAGATAAAAATATGAAAGGGGTATTAAATGGATGACTGGTAATTTGTATGCTAAGGATTTGGGAGATGAGGATTGTGTTGGAAAAATGTAATTACTCGCAGATCTCTACTTGGATTCCAACCGACTCTATCAGAGTCTGTACAAGCTATGATCTTGTCTGTCAGTCTGACAAGAAGGAAAAGTCCACAAGTAGGCAACGTAATTCAATCAAATTTATTTCAGAAGCTAAGTTGTTAGGTAGATAGTTATTGCAGTGTTTAATGGAAAGTAAGTCGGCAAGTAAGTCGGCCTATGCTGAAGCAATTTTCAGATTGCCTATAAATAGAAGAAGTAATTTGTAAATCAGTTAACATAGGAACACAGACACAAGATAGACATTAGACAGTAGAGGAACTCTGGGTGAGAAAGAGAAGTCGAACCTCAAGCTTCTGTGCATGTGATTTAGCCAAAGAGCTGAAGCTCTGTAGATCGACGAGTTTGTAACAGACAAGTTTGTATTACTTTGTATTTCCGCATAGTTAATATATGAAATAGTTTGTGGTTGAATGCATGATTATTTGGCCGCACATATTTCTAGATTTACTTTTGTAAATGTCTTTTACAATTACTGATAAGTAAAAGAACAAGAACCCTTAAAAATCTCACCGCGTGAAAGTTCAAGTTTTACGACACCTTGGTCAACTCAAATATTTCTACATATTTGGGCATATGTTTTTCATAAGTTATTTGGATTTGTAAAAGTGGGTAGTTTACTTCATCTTACTCACAGGTAAAAACATTTGTAATTTCTTAAGTCTTTAGACTAAGAAACATATTCTACCAACCTAGTCGCACATATCAACTTGATCGCAGATAAGTTGATCGCAGGTATCAACTTGATCACAGATAAGTTGATCACAGGTATCAACTTGATCGCAGATAAGTTGATCGCACATATCAACTTGATCGCAGACATTAACTTGGTCGCAGTAAAATAGGTCGGAGTTAAAAAGTGAAATTATTTAAAAAAAAATATTGACTGAGCCCTAAATCCAAGTTTAGTCGGCTCGGTTTTGGCTATCTGGTATTAGAGCAAAGTTATATCAGAGTGAGGTTATATCAGAGCAAGGTTTATAACAGCCCAAGATTTTAGGAAAGAAATCTTGTCTTAAAAGGCAGAAATTAATTTTCTACGGAAAGTTAATTAAAAAAATTAAAAATGGCTTCCACTTCTGGTTCATTGCAACCTCCAAGTTTTACAGGAAAGAATTATGAATATTGGTCTTTAACAATGAAGGCTTTATTCAGAGGAAAATATGTCTGGGAGATAGTTCAGCATGGTTATGCAGAACCAGTAGACATGGCTGCATATAACAATCTCACACAGGCTGAGAAATACGTCTTGAGAGAACAGAGGAAGAAAGATGGAAAATCTCTGTTCTTCATACATCAAGCTATGCATGAGAGCATACTCCCAAGAATAGCAGCAAAGATTAATTCCAA
>LPNX011008978.1:80600-169716 GCA_001517045.1 Pseudotsuga menziesii | reverse complement strand
TGAGCTTTCTTGGTTATGGTATACTTATGAGTTTTATACCTTGTAGTGTTATAAAGGTAAGTGCTTTATTATGTAGAGATGATTAGGTTAAGCTTCGATAAAGTGATAGTACTTATGCTTACTTATTATGATACCTCTAATTTCCCCTATCATTACAAGGGTTTCTCTCTTTGTTTGTGATTATTATGGATACCAGCTACTCTACTAACTCAATGATCCTGTACTAGTTCCAAGCAGTTGTAACCATATAAGCTTATGCTTGTTTACCATTAGTACTACCCTAATTAACAGTAAGCTGCTTAATACATAGTCTTAGTTACCTATATGATTACAGCTCTTAATGGGAACAGATCTAACAGATAAGTGTAATAAAAGCAGTAAGTTTAAGTAATGAATACAATGGTACTTATACTGATAGTTACAAGGGTCATGTTTAACTTACCACTATTCAAACATAACCTCCAAGTTGTAAGCTGATCTTAACTAGTAAGCTTCTAGTAATCAATGATGCTCGAACATAATATTGGCTAGTATAACTAGTTATGATGGTTCTTACTAAGCTGATTAGTACTAGTGATTTTTAAGTATCAACGTAATACAACATGTATCTCTTATGGAAACACAAGCACCATTAGTGAAACCACATAATGTTTTGTACTAAGTGTGATTGGAATGAGTGATTACCATTATCTTTAACCATATGTGAGTCAATATGGATATGTAAGCTCTATACAGATAAACACATAGTTGAATAGAGTAGAATAATAGCTATATCATAGTGAAAGATAACTTACTCCTACTATATAAGTAAGCATACAGCTGGGAGACTTACAAGCATTCAGCTAAGAACTGAGCTCAATCAAGCTCAATTATGGAAAGAACGATATGTATTGCTCATTTCACCAGTGTAATCATGAAGCTGAGTACAAGCACCTAGTTAATTACGCTGGATATGTATCATGCTTATCAACCTTACCAATACTGCACTGCACATGCTTTTGTATTTTTTTTTTAAAAACACACACAAGCATCGGTTAAGCGACGCCTATAACTGTCGCTTTACCGACGAAATGAAGGCTATATCCGTCGCTTAACCGACGGCATGAAGTTTATAGCCATCGCTTAACCGATGGAATAAAGGCTATTTAAAAAAAAAAAATTGATTACCATCGCTTAATCGACGGCCTTTCTGTCACTTAACCGACGGAATGAAGATTATTTTCTCAAAAAAATTTCACTACTGTCGAAGATATTATGTTGCTTAACCGACGGTTACTTAGGTGTCTCTTAACCGAAGGTTACTTAGGTGTCTCTTAACCGAAGGTTACTTAGGTGTCGGATAACCGACGATAAGTTTCCAATGCTTAAAAAAAATCAAAGTGTCGTACATGCGACAGGGAAGTGTCGAAAATCTGACATGACGGCTGTCGGATTTTTGGTCGAAATGTAGTAGTGACGTTTTGAGTGGACACTCCAACCATGTTTGTTACAGGGACCATGAAAAATTCATTGTGGACTGAAAATATTTCACATAACTTAATCCAGAAAATCAATCACTAAGTGATAACATCATGTTAGCTTTAATTCATGTTAGACATTATCATCAAATACATTGCATCATAAAGACAATTTAATCCATGTGAGATTTAATGTTGATCATAATGCACTGCATGTAATATAAGTATTATGGTTGGAGAATTTGATAATGTGACAGATGAACTGGTATATGTTGGACCCAGGTGCAACAAGCTAAAGCGAAGATTCAATCCTATGATTCAATTTGAGAAATTAAAGGTGTTGGTAGTTAGATCATGAACTAAGGATGAAGGAGAGGCGACTTGGATGGCAAAAACCACCTCATATATTTTCCAGAATGATGAAAGTGAGACTCTTCATGTAAAGGTTGATTGATGGAAGCCTAGTTCACGGAAATACAAAGGAAAATTTTAGAACAATATTGGGTACCAAACCTTGATGATACATGACTTGGATCTGTTCCATTTAATACCATGGTTTTCGCATGGATGCAAAAGAAAGAAGATTGCAGGAAGACCACAATAAATAAATGTGGTGTACAAGTTGTAATTGATTTGCTTGACTGAATATAAGGAGATTATGTGGAGATGATTCATGAATGTAATTTTCTCTTTGAACTAGTTATTAATATACAAGAAGAAACACTTTTAAATGTTTGTTGTATATCAAATATTCTCTTCAAGCCTTTTTTTGAGGAATTTTATATTATTTACTAATATGAAAATTTTGGTTCAACTTCTATGTTAATTCATGTGATGGTACTTTATGTGAATTAGATAACACCATTCAATTTTTAACTTTTCAATTTGTTTTTTACATAAACTCAACATGTCACTATATCAAATGTGCATAATCATATTCAATAATGAACTTTAAAACATCTTCTAGACTTCCTCTCTGAATAAAACATCATTTTGCTTCGTCATAGAGGATTAGAAATGTGTAATCCAGGTGTTAACATAGTCCCTCTCCCCTCATGTTGTAAAGGGTGCTAGCTCAATGGAAGAGCACCTGCATTCCAAGCAGGACGATGGTGGTTCGATTCCTCCGTGCCCTAACATAAATTAAGACATGATTTAAATCTTATTGATAATATAAATATTGTAAGATATCTATATTTTCAATAAAAATATGCTCTTTTCAATTAAACACATTGTTCAAATACTTCATAAATAAATAATGAACACTTGCAATAATTAGTTAAGTTGGTTTTCCCCTTTTCCTCTATATTAAAAAAATCAAACTCTACTGCACTAATGCTATTCTAGTTCATAGTTAATTTTGATTGTTAAAATAAATAATATTAATAAATAAGGGAGGCTTTACTAACATAAATATCATTAAATAAATTTATAGGTAAGAAATTTCTCACGTTAATCTATAATTCATAAAGTAAACATTCATCAACTTAGTTTTTAATACACTACCACTACCACTACCAACAACAATAATAATAAATTATGTTGCTATTTGAATTGATAATTTATTTTAATCATTACAAGGTTAAAACTTAGACTTTAAAGTCATAAAATATTTTCCTATATTGATTATAAGTGGTGCAAACTTCCAAAAATAAAACAACATACTCAAGAAAGACACAAATAATTACTACGACAATATTTCTAATTGTTGTAGTAACAAATAAATTGTTGGTATTATGTCATAAAATAATTTAATCAACTTAACATTAAATAAAAACTATAAATAATATTACTAGACATTATGTAAGGATTCAAAGTCTATGACTTTCCTCATCTTGAAAGAACTCAATCTAGCGGAAGTTCTAAATTCTAGATCCACTAAATAATTACAAATTTAATGAAATATGTGTTCAATGCATGAGAGGGATTTTGGGGAGGTTTTAGTCAGCCCTAGTAATTTTGAGTTATGCCCAG
The DNA here is from genome assembly GCA_001517045.1 of Pseudotsuga menziesii. Taxonomy (NCBI): domain Eukaryota; kingdom Viridiplantae; phylum Streptophyta; class Pinopsida; order Pinales; family Pinaceae; genus Pseudotsuga; species Pseudotsuga menziesii. Next base: position 166,285 of record LPNX011008978.1, on the reverse strand, counting down.
TGACTAAGAGTGGATTTTCCAATGGATTCAATTCAATCTAAGTGAGTTAGAGTTTCTCTTTGGAGAAATTGAATAGGTTAATTAGTGGTCTGGAGAATCTCTTAGTGATTTGGAGTTTCTCCTCTCTAGTGTTGAGCCAACCTCTTAGAGTGAATTCGAATGGGTCTAAAGGGATTCAAATTGATTTTCATTCATTCATTCTCCCTTTAAACACTTGGTTGGTCATTGGTGGGATTTTATCACCCTTGAAATAAGAATTCCAGAGAGAGGATTCGAATGGTATTTTTGCACCTAGTTGCTAAGATTTGTTTTGCAAGGAGGGAGATCACATGTACCACAACTTTGTCTTTCAAGAGAGGGGGGAAATACTGTGAAGAGACTCTATTTGTTGCACTTTATCTAGTAGTATAAGGGTAAAATCCTATGCAATAGATCCTATTTGTTGTTTTTGTCTTGCGGGGGAGGGGGACAATCCTGAGCAAGATAAACTATTTGTTGGTTTTGTCTTTTAGGAGAGGGGGAGAATCCTGAGAGAGAGAAACTATTGTTGTTCTTTGTCTTGTAGGTGGGGGGGGAGAATCCTTATCAAGATAACTGATTGGTTGTGATTTGTCTTGCATGAGAGGGGAACAATCCTGTGTAAGCAAATTATAGTTGTTACAATCAGTCTTACAAGAGAGGGGGACAATCATGTCAAGGATGCCATACTTGTTGTAGCCTTATCTTTCAGGAGAGATGAACAATCCTGAGTATTATCCTTAGAATATCAAATTAGAGAGAGAGATTTCCTTAGTGTGTAGATAAAATACCTCAAATTGGGGGTGACCTACTCAAGTAGTTTGTCTTGACAGTGTCTAAGGTTGGGAGGCACATTGTCACTTTGATTCCAGTTGCACCATAAATAACGATACACATTCTTGACTATTAATTATTACGTGACACTTGTACATGTGCCCTTGGAGGCTTATCCATCTTATTATTTATGTTGCAATTTGAGTTCATGTCCATGTACATGTCTTAGTTATGTTTGATGTATTAGTAGATTGTGGAGGAGTGTTTGTAATGTATTTTGCCCCTATTAGAGGCTATCTTTCTAATGTATTATGATCATTCATATATTTAGTTTTTGGGAGTACCATATGGCTATGTATGGTTGTTCCATATCAGATCTTCAATGAGGATTATGACTGTTATTTAATGCAGAAAATATGATACGATAGTGTAATAATTAGGACGAGTTGGTGGAAGACTAAAGGACAATTTTGTAGCTAGTTATGACCTATATAGGTAGGTTGAAAGATGTTTTCGTGCCTATTTATGGCCGTGGTTAATGTAATAGTTGACTTTTTTGCCTAGTATGGCCTATCATCAATGTAATAGAAGATATTTTGTAGCTACTTGATTATGTAATTATTGAGTTGTACTCAGTCGACCCTGCACAGTCTTGTAAACATTATAAATAGAAGGAACCCACTCTATATAAGGGTTAGCTTCAACTTCAAGAACTAGTTTTAAGTTATATTCATTAAGAGTACTTGGTAAGAGTTGAAGTTTTGTATAAGATAAAAGAGGAGTCTAATAGTAGAAGGATGTTGAGCCACAGATCTGCAGCTGAGTGCACATTTCATTTTGTAGGAGTTTATTTGCAGTTGAGTACGTTGATAGTAGAGTAGAAGAGTCAATTTAGGTTGTGTGCAGATCAGTAGGAGTAGATAGAAGAATAAACCAAAGAGCATGAGAAAAATAAGAGTTTAGCTAAAAGACATATCTTAAAAATAGTATGTAAGTCATAGACTGCAAGGTGCTACCTATATTTCTCATGCTTGATGAAGAGCACCTTGGTGGTTTTTCCTAGATGGGTTTCCATGTTATCCCCTATGTTGATGAATGTTGAATGGTGAATGTGAATGGTTGAATGTTTAACTGTCAATGTTGAATGTTTGATTATCTTCCATTAATTATAGCTATTATGTGAATGAATGTCGCAATATTGATGAATGCAGCACTGAATGAACAACTAAAGCATTGCCGAGTGCTATGTATTACTCCTGTTAAAATATTGTTAAAGTTATAATACTGTTGCGTTGTTGTCATGTACATTCAAGGAATCAGTTGTGTCACATAGTTGCACCTGTTGTTAATATTCACAAGGATAAAGTAGTGTCGCATGCTGGTTGTGTTGCACTATTGCGTCGTTATCGCATAACAAAGAATCCATCCCTCCATCTATGTCGAGTGCCTTGGACGCACACCAAGGGATTGTTATCCCTCGCCAACACCAAAAAAATGGTTCTGGAAATTACACATTAAGATATCTCAGGTGAGACTGCGCCTACCTTGCGGGTGTTGCCAATTGAGCTTTCTCTGTCGGGCTGATGTCTTTGGGTGTTTTGTTGGTTTGTGTTTTTGTTGAACCTCGGTCATGTAAGTAAGAAAAAGAGGCCAACAAATGGTTTCATTTCTAGGACCCGTAATCATTTGATTCGAGGGAAATATTGTGGTATCCGACAAAGAAGGAAATAGAGGATTTCCTAGAATATAAGATGCTAACCTTTGCACAATAAGAGAGCGCAGGATGACGGTTGAGTGCAAAAGACTAGTTAAATCGATACATATACTCTGATATTCATGAGATATTCTTTGCAGAGTTTCCTATTGTGCTACATGAGAGGTTTTCAAGATTGGAAACTCGATAGACAAATTTCCAAAGAAGAGAAGCGGTCGAGTGGAGTGATCAGTTGGTTCGCGAGATAACCAGTGTAAGAAACTCCATCTCTAGAGCTGTTGATTTTTGGGTCGACAGTATTTTGCAAGGGTATATTACTGATTTTGCTGTAGAAACGATAAGCTCATATAGTGAGGATGAAAGAATTTTTTTCCAAGGACCTTGATGAAGGTACTTGTTGTCAATAAGTACATGGATAAATATGCTCGTCTATGAGAAGGGTATCTTGCAATTGAGCAGTTGAGTCGCATATCTAGAGGAGGGGATATGTTGCAGATGACCTACATAGACAATGGGAGATGGTGAGTTGAGATGTTCCCAGGAAGTGCCGAACCTGAACTAGAAGTTGGATTCCTAAGGAGTAGAAGGAGATTTAGGTCAAGAAAGAGAAGAAAGACAATAGGAGGTAGACAGACTCCTAGTCTGTTTGAAGTGAGTGAGTACGAAGTTGAGTCATGGATAGACGAAGGGTATTGCGACGAAGATGGAGAGTATTGTAGCAAGGATTTATCCCTTGCTACAGGGAAATAATGGCTACCTTCCATCTATAGGACGGAAGGATAGGTTCCTGGATGGAAATGCAGAAAGCAAAATCAGAAACGAAACTAGACAGTAATGAAAAATAACAAACAGAGAACCCCTCTGCAAACACGGTTAGGGTTTAGCTCCAATAACCTGCAAAAACATATCAGAAAACCTGTAAAGAGAACATGGAAACCTGCAAGCAAATATGGGTTAGATGAAAGCAAATAAACAACTAAACAAATACTAAAAATAACAATTTATACCTTCTCTTTGGGTGGAATGGGCCACCATGCCCTAGCTGGGAGAAGCACCTCTCTCTCTCTCTCTCTCTCTCTCTCTCTTGGCAATGGAGGAGTTATGGCTCAATGGGAGAATGAATGGATGAGAGGGGGGTGTGGATGGCTTGAGAGACAAAGGGTCTCAAGGCATCCACGGTTAGCATAACAGTATGCAAGGGAGAATTCAATTGAGAGTGACCCCCACCCCTCTATTTATATCTTTTTTGGGGATTTTTAGGGTTTTAAGCCCCTGGTTGGGGTTTTAGCCCCTTTTTGGGGATTTTAGCCCCTTTCTCCCTATCTTTAGCTCCTTTTGGGGTTTTTAGCCCCTTTGAGGGGTTTTAGCCCCTTTTTCGGAGGCTTTATCCCCTAGGAGAACTATTTAGGCTCTTTTTCGGGATTTTTAAGCCTTTTTGCTCATTCTTAAGCCTTTTTTAGGGTGTGGGGGTCCAATGGGGTAAAATGAGGGTCATGTATGGGTGTCCTTGGGTGGTGTAGGACATGCAAAGCTAAGTGAGGGATTTTTCAGGTTAACAGATTGCCCTCTGATGTGTGAGGGTAGGAGCTCATCATATGGCCGATGGNTGGTGCTTCTGGGGCTGGGGCATGGTGGCTTTTGGTTTTTGTATTAATATGGTTCCCATCAATGGGTGAGATACAAATAATGTGTGACATGTATATGGATAAGGCATGCATCCCCATTCTCGTAACAATGTCAAAAGAATAATGTGCTCTATGCTCTATAATACAAGAGCCGGTCATATACAACTGATGATACATAGTGGTTTCCTCACTGAGAGGCTGAATACAATACTGATCTGAAGAACTGCTACATTGGACCCATGGAATTCTCATAGAGTGTTATATCTTCATGACTGATAGACTGCTGGATCTGGGATGGTACATAGCTATATGGACTCACTGATGGAGAGTCAGAGTCTATGTGGTACAAGTATGCTGCATCAATCATAAATCTATATAGAAGCATTGCTGGGGCTTCTGAACATTGTCTCCAATGCAACCCAAAAATCACAAGGGACATAACCTGTTTAGGTACCTCGAATAGACTCATCAATGTGCTAGAGTCAGGTGACATCCGAGGTCTTCAACCAAATACTATACGGACCAATACCCTATACGAATCTGAACGGTGCGATGATGTAGTTGGATTTGAGCACGTGAGAAACAACCATCCCAAGAAGCACTAAGGACTCCTCTCAAGTGGTCCAAGGAACTCATCAATGAGGTTAATGAAACCAAGATACAGGGACCTTTGGTTCTATCCTCTAGAATATATGTGTTTTCATCGACAGAGGGAGACCTGCCATAGGTCAAGGAAATGGTGTTTCCTTGACCATAAGCGAGAGGGAGATAACCGAAAGACGTGAGACAATATACGAACTGGCCCACTGAATGGGGGGGGGAGGGAAAGAGTTGAATAGGGGTAGGGGGAGTGTAGTAGACTCAAAATTCCTTTTTTCAGAGTATGACGGCAGGGCAGACCAGGAAACAAATGAAACTGACTCACGGGAATGGGATCATAGCTATAATACCGGGAATGTCACTGCAGATGGGAAATACTTGGGGGAGGTAGACACTTTCGATACTGATGGGATCCAAGGAAGACACATTGTAGAGTACTCTGAACAAAGGCGACCCAAAGTGGGAATACTGACAAACTATTTTCTGTGGGGTGGTGTCTAGAGACACCATTTTGGTACGGTTTCATGGATTTTTGGCTAGCCCAAGAAAGTAAATGCTCGGTGGTGCTTTCAATTTTAGAGAGTCTGAAAGCATGAAGAAGACTCCGGCGGGGAATCTTTTTCATTGGTAGTCTCCTATGCCCGAAAAAGGATAAAAGTATGCACAGGAGAGCTCGCCCATCCTTTTTTAGGGGATGGGAGACTTCTTTACCGTTGGTAGTCCAGTCAGGTCAGAAAAGGTTAAACCTATACTAACTGGACGGTCATTCAGATACTTTTACGAGCATGAATGAAACCAAGTTTTCTTAGCAATATTTTCTTGATGAGAAGGATGGAAAAGAGCTTAACGACAACCCATGGTGAGCTTTTTCGTAAATTTCGGCCCCTCTTCCCGAGAAAGCATAAAAGTATGCAAAGGGGAACGATCTTGGTTTGAATATGCCAAGGTGGTCCTTTTCATTTTATGGTCTACATAGTTCACAAAAGGAGGTAAACGAGGTGATGTAGACACCATTTCCTATACTTTAACGAGTGGGAAAGGAAGCAGCTATGCTTGGCAATCTTTTCATTGTTTTTAGGAGTTAGAAAAGATCTTAAACGAAACTCTAATATGGTCAACCAATTGCGATGGCACATGCAGTGCCCCCTATCGGGACGGTGGATAGTGGTCCAAAGGTCATCCGCGTAGTATGGACAGAGCAGGTGGCTCTCAAACATACCAATACATGCACGGGATAGATCGTGGTAGAGGCACGTGAGTCAATGCGGTAGAGGCATGCAAACTAAGGTGGCTCTCAGACAGAGGTCAGGAGATTCATGTGTGAACTGTGGTGGATGGAATTCACTACATGTGATGTGAGTGCAAGTTCGAAGGCAGTTGTATTCCAAATACATGCAAAAGAAATAATTCGTCTCCTGGACAATGGTCCGGAGATCCACATAAGGTGTGGTGGATGAAGTAGACAGTTATATGTTACAAAAATAAAAAAATATGTTCCTTAACGGGCAGTGGCCCGACAACCCACATGAGTAGCAGTAGGCAAGTGTGATGCAAGTACAAGTCTGTAGACACTTGTATCAGCATGGTGTGGCTCATAAATCAAGGTAACTTCCAAGAAGCGGTCCCGAAATTTGTTTGTTAAACATGAGACGATGGTCTCGTCAGGAGATAGACATTTAGGCCTATAGGTGTGAGAGGTGTCTTGAATAGGTTTTGGGTGAATTTGGATTAGAAGCTAATGGTGCTACCCCTGACTTTTGCTAAAAAATGTTGAAAAACAAGAAAGGGAAAAAACTACGCTATAAGGAACTCATAGTGGTTATATCAGGCATAGACTCTCTTGAGGTGGAGCCCATTGCATGGCTTCTTCAAGATTCGATCGTCTGAGTCAGTGAAGAGGTATGCCCCCTTACCGAGACGGAGGTCATTGGCAAGGCAGAGTGACAAAATCTGGTCTTTTCTGGGAAGAACCGATTCCACACTATGGTATTACATATATCTCTGTCATCGTGTAAATGGTCCCGGGATAGATCAGCCGATGGATCTTCCACAGCTGACGAGACAAAAGGGCAACTGGTGCTAGAGATCATGTAAATGGTATTGGTTGTGGTTTTTATTGCCTTGCCCCTAGTCTCTGTTGGAGGAAGAGGGGCAGACCTGGAGACATGAGGAGTCTTTAATGGACCTGGAGGTAGGTGCAACATTATCTCAATTGGCTGGACATGAGTCAACACATCTTGGGGCCTCAGGGGTATGATAGGTGATTCAAGGTACCACACAGGCACTCCTAGTGTGAAATCCTGTAGATTGTGGGTTGCCAAGACATACTTACTCATGATCTCGTATGGTAGGAAAAGGAAAGGGAAAAGGAAAAGGAAAAGGAAAATGTTGATCGGGAATGAACCCCACTGTTTCCCTGGTAACTGAGGTTGAGGTTGCGACTGAGGTTGCGGCTGTGGATGTAGATGCGGTTGCGGAAACAACAGAAGAGACATGTCTAATGGACCATTGGTGGTGGTGGAGACAAGAGGGTCGGTAGAACTGGACATCATGTAAATGGACATGGTGTCCGAAGAAGGAGGTGGGGGGTGAACTTCTTTGATTAGGGTGATCTCAGCTTCAATGGAATGTCGACGGAGGTCGGCTAAAGCCATTCGAAACTTTGGCAAGTCTTGGAAATGGTGAGAATAGTGTCCATACATACCGTAAAGGGTGCAAGCATGGTTTTTTCTCAGTGCCTTGTTTCTCACTATTGGCATGGTTGGAAGTTCAACCATGCAAATAGTGAGAAACAAGGCACTGAGAAAAAACCATGCTTGCACCCTTTGCATCCATGGCATCCAAATGTGCATGGATCATTGGAATCTTAGAGAAGTTCTGAGTCAGATGGCCCTGTTCTTCACAGATGGTGCAAGGTGGGATTTGTCACGGTTCTGCGGTAGCTTTTGAATTCTTGCCCCTAGCCCTTTTTGGGTGGGGTTGTGCAGGTACGATGGTTGGTTTTGATGGGCTAGGTGGAGGATGGGACTCAACTGCAATTGGTTGTATGGGGGTTAAGACTACTTGGGGCATTAGTGGTTGAGCTAGAGGATTAAGATACCACATGAGAATTCCCAATGTAAATTTGGGTAGGCTTAGGGTGGCCATTACTGGCTTGATCTTGACACCAGGCAAGGGAAAAAGGAAGGGAATTGTATGGATTGGAGAGGATCCCAGATAACTCCCTGATGGTTGTATGTGGGGGTGAGGTTGTGGTTGCGGCTATGCATAATTCTATGGCTGTGAATGATGTTGCAGCTGCTGTTGATGTTGCGGCTGTGGACGGTGTTGTGGTTGCGGTTGGGGCTATGAATGTGGTTGTTGTTTGGGTGCAGTAGTGCTAGATGAGAGCATGCACAAGTCCGCAGTCTCTTTTGGTGTCAGTGGTGGTGACACTAAGGGGAAAGAAGTCATCATGGTGGTATCGGCAAACAACCCAGGGTCCACATTCAACAATGGGGAGGCTAGTATGTTGTCTAGCATGGTGTTGACCGCAGGGACGACATTGGCGTGTGTGGTCATCCCTTGCAGATCAATGGTGTTGATGGTAGGGATAACGTTGGCGGGTGTCGTTAACCCTTGCAGATTGTGATAAGTCAATTGATCAATCGTCACAATCTTCCCTTCATGGGGGAACATCATGAGACGGAATATAGTTGATGCGATAGCTCTCATGGCATACATATAACTTCTTCCGAGGAGAAGGTTATAGTCCAATTGAGAATTGACAACCTCTATGTCAATTAGAACTATCTTCCCGGCTAATGTGATGGGGACATGGGGGAGGATTCCTTGGGCTTTAGTGGGATGGCCATCATAAGCCCGCAGAGTTCTAGAGGATTGTTGCAGAATTGGGGATCCAAGTTTCTTCCAGACTAGGGTAGACATAATGCACGTAGATGCCCCCTCAACCACTATGCACCGGTGTACAACTAGATTCTGGATAGACATCGGGATTTGAAAGGCGATTGGGTATGGCATGCACAGTTCTCCATTCTTCATGTCGAATGTGATCAACTTGGATTCAGAGGGGTCTACGGCCCCAAGGGCGGCTAGTAAGGCTTTCCGCTGCATTGGGCATGTTTTGAGTACCTCAAGAGCAAACATGAAGGTTGGTGTTTGGGCCAGATCATCCATGATGATGTAGCTGATAGCAGCTCCAGCCATGGAATTATTGGCAACCTGGCATATGGGGGGGTGTGGGAAAGGGGGTAACTAAAGAGGTGCATTGATTATTTTAGACATTGATGCCGTTGATGGGTCAGTGGGTTCGGTGTTGTTTTCGTAGTGATTTTGTCTAGTTTCTAGATTGACCTCTTCAGTTGTCATAGCTAGCAAGTGGTGGACACCTATTTTGACCGTGGGAGGTTCCCCTAGAGCGTTGGGATTGGGTTGGGTAGGGGGTGCAGTTTCCACCAATCCTTGGACTGGTAATGGGTTTTGAAGCACCATAGGAGGAGGTCCTTGTGGTGTCAGGTTAGGTTGGGCTTGGTCTGTTGTGTTGGTGGCATGTTACACCTCATTCCTAATGGCCTTCTTAGCATGGCCCATGAAGGGACACTCGAATGTGTAGTGCCCATAGACCTCACAGAGTGTGCATGGTTGGTTTGTATGCAATGGGGTGTTGCATCTCAATGCATTTGGTCGTGGAGGATTTTGGGCTGGCCAGTTAGCCGTGACATTATTGGGAGGGTTTGGTTGTTGACCAACTCCCTACGGTTGATTATTGCCTTGGTTTCGGGGTCGGTTGTTTCTGGCTTTCCCTTGTTGGTTATTGGGGGTTGGATGGTTGGGGCGGTTTTGTTGTGCAAACACCTGTCCTAATGTAGCAGGTGGAGGAGGGGCAGGGACTTGAACCACTTGCACTAGTGGTGCATAGTATATTTGGGTGGGTGGTGGTGCCACAAATGTGGGAATTTTCCCTCTGTATTGCTGTGTTGGCCAAGCCAAGGCCTTAGCCTACTGCGGTGGCATGGGTTATGCGTAAGAAGTTGTGGCTCTGGATTGGGACATCATTCTTGCATAGTCCAGAGTTTGGTTTTGGTAGGAAACAATAGCAGTGTTGCTTGGTTATGGTGGTACTGCAGGTGGTATCAGACGGTGCTGTGGTTGTTGGGAGACTGAGCCTATGATGCCATCTGTAGCATGGGATGCCCCTGGTGCATCCCGTGTTAAATTTTTCATATGCTTAGCTAAGACATCAATATTTCATTAAATTTTCATAACAAAAGCATATAAACAGGATCACTGAAAGATAGACAAGCACAACCATACAAAAGGAAGACAAAGATTTATCCTGGGAAAACCCTAAAGGGAAAAACCTAGCAAAAGCTTCCTCAATATAGATACCCCAAAAAGATAAAAGATAAAACGAGCAAGGAGATCAAAGCCTAATCCTCCTCCTTCTCCAACTACTTCTCTTCTCCACTAATGCGCTCCACAAGTGAGAATGTGTGTTCCAAATGAGGAGCACCACACCTCTATTTATATTCATCCGTTCACTTTAATTAACTCATCCGACATGTAGGCTCGAGTTAATCATGTAGGCTCAAGTTACCACACTGGGGTGCTAATGACCCACCTTTACAATTAGAGGGGACTACCTCATGACTCTTATTAGTTCTTCCGATTAGAAGCATCGGGGTACAAAGATAATACAAGTGGTTCTCCCGGTAGGACCATCGGGGACCACAAAAGATACACATAGAATATTCTTCGAAGTTACAATATTTCAACATCCTGGTAGGAGGTATCTACACGGGGAGCATCTAGAATGACGGTGTAAAGGTACCCAAACTATGCATAAATCAGATCAAACTGTTGGGCTTTCAAGATGGCTTCTTCTTCAGATTGGGGATGTTCGGATGGGACATCCTTTGCTATGGGTGGGAGAAAGGTCTTGAGGAACCAATATAGGAAGATCCTGTCATTGAGTTGGATCTTACACAGACTACAGCATCACTGAAACTCATGGATGTGGTCGGTTATATGGGTCGCAGTATTCTGGCGACAAGATAACAAGATCTCCACCCCTTCGTCATATCTGACAGGGAGTTGGAAATATTGTAGGAACATGAAAGCCATGGAGTTGAAATCTGGGTACTTGGCTTGTGGTAGCTCAATGTACCATTTGACTGCGGCACCTGTGAGGGTGCATTGGAACAGTCTCAGCCTGATTGAATCATCTATGATGTTGTTTGATGAGCACCATATATGAAATGTCATGATGTGGTTTTGGGGGCAGTCCCCTGCCTTCCCTTCAAACTTGGGAATATCTGAGGGTAGTTTGGTTGGCATGGGAGGCCAAAATTTTTGATGGTGGATGGGGTTGTTTGTTAATCGAGCCAAATCAGGCAGGTTGAGATGAGCCATGAAAGGCAGGTTTGACCCCAGGTTGATGTGAGATGGGGCAGCCATGGTGGTGGGGTTTGCAAGTGCATAATGCACCTGCATAGCTGGGGGTACTTGTGGCACCATTGTAGATGGTCCAGTTCCCCCAAGTGTGGTGCAAGGGATAGTGTGGGTGGAAGGGCCACTACCCCCATGTATGACAGCGGGAGCAATGTAGGTGGAAGGGCCACTTCCCTGATGTGTGATAGGGGGAGCAGTGTAGGTGGAAGGGCCACTGCCCCCATGTGTTGTAGGTAGGAAAACTTGGCTGGTCACTATGGATGGTGGCAGTTGACTTATCACAGTTTTCATAACCATGATGGGGCCACCTGCAGGGTTGTTGGTGATAGTTTGTGGTGTGGACATGGGTCCACTAGCAACTGCTATGTCGAAAAATGGATCCAGGTTTGCACTAGCCATGGGGCTTGATGGTGCAGTGTGCTGGTCTGGTTCAGACTGATATGGGTCTGAATATGAATCAGAGGTTGTGTGGCCTTCTAATGGTGTGAGAGGTCATCGAGAATGGTCTCAATGATGTCAGTTCAATGACCTGAATTGTGGTGGTTCGCCTCTTAGGCATGAGGAAGAGCGTGAGGGATCAATTGTGTTAGATTTGTGTATGAAACTGGTGGAAATTATTTTTTGGATCCCAGTTTCAAATGGCTTCCTATTGGCTACGGGTGGTCACTCGGCCACCAAGATTGCCAGAAGACAGCACTTGGCTTTTTCCTCATGGGCGTTCTACTCAATCGGTGGGGGTCATTGCCCATTTCGCTTGGCAATTCCTCTCAGCAGCCAGCTACTTTGGGGTTCCTGTGGTACTCCTCACAATGATTTTCTGGGCTGAGCCCAAGTACTTCCCATGGTTGAGGCAGTCAGGGGCTTATGTCCTCAAAGACTGTAGATTTTTTACTTAGTGTAAATTTGTAAATTTTAATGGCTCTCTCACCGTCATGAACTGAGTTGGGTTGATTTACGTGGTATGGTGTATATGTGTTTTTTTTGTGTGTTATCTAGTGGCTACAAATGGTTTATGAATATTCTACAGAGTTCATCATATTGTGGTTAAAAGTAATAAATAAACAGAAATTTTGTAGACAGATACCATTTTTTACCCTAAATTGTGATAGCCTAACTAGGTGACTACCTTACACCTATATTCTTCTTCAACTAGGAGAAGGTGCTAGGCTCTCAACACAATGGGACTAATCCCATCCGTAGATCCAAAGGTCACCTCCCGAATGCAAGGTTGGTCAACAGGGAGGACGCTTAGCACCGTGAGAAGCCCTCCTTCTGTACCCCCTCTACCTTCCAAGTCACCCATTTTTAGTGGTTTTGAATAATATTGGGTGAAGGGCCTATTACTATACGAGCTGTGCCCTTCATCTTATCCTAGAATACCCTGAAGGGTGATGACTAGGTAGAGGATGAAGGGTAAGCAAGATTATTGATTTTAGGTTAGTTTTAGTTAAGCTATATTCATTAACCCATTAAATTTTTTTAACTTACACTTTGTTCTGTACATGAAATTGTGATTAACAGAAACAGAAACAAAAAAGAAACAATTGTGCTGGACAGAGGTGGTTGAGCCACATTGACAATCCTTAGTTATTAAAAACCAACTTCTGAGTGACAGATCACACGTTTCAGGTCAAATGTGGTGAGGGGGTTGCCAAATTTTTCCAGAAATAGGCGAGGGGGTCCCTTAGATTTTACACACAAAAGCGGTCTGTCTTTTTGAAGGAAGTTGCACCTTTTGAGGGGAAAAGGGCGACCTGGTCGCACTTGTGAGGACTAAATGAGCGACCTGGTCCCCTGTTTAGGCCCAATAAGTGTGACCTGCACTGGACTGGGAGTTTTTTTTATCCTTAGTCAGATCCGGCTGATAGTAACCTGTACTGTGGCCAAATGGACTCGGATTTTCCTTGTGGAGGCTCAGCAGAAACATAAAATGTAAATAAACAGGATTTAAACTAGATTTGACAAAAAATTTAACCTAGGGAAAAAACTGAACTAAAACTTGAAAATTTAAAAAAAACAGACCCAAGGATCCTGTGGGATCAACTTGGTATGGTCGCTAGTTCTGTAGCAGGGATTTCTCCCTTTCTAGAGGGAAGGAATGGCTACCTTCCATCTATAGGATGGAAGGATAGGTTCTCGGATGGAAATGCTGAAAGTAAAAGTAGAAATGAAGCTAGACAGTAATGAAAAATAACAAACAGAAAACCCCTCTGCAAACACGGTTAGGGTTCAGCTCCAATAACTTGCAAAAACATATTAGAAAACCTGCAAAGAGAACATGGAAACCTACAAGCAAATATGGGTTATATGAAAGCAAATAAACAACTAAACAAATACTAAAAATAACAAGTTATACCTTCTCTTTGGGTCGAATGGGCCACCATGCCCTAGCTGGGAGAAGCACCTCTCTCTCTCTCTCTTGGCAATGGAGGAGCTATGGCTCAATGGGAGAATGAATGGATGAGAGGGGGGTGTGGGTGGCTTGAGAGACAAAGGGTCTCAAGGAATGCAAGGGTAGAATAACAATATGCAAGGGAGAAGTCATTTGAGAGTGACCCCCAACCCTCTATTTATAGCTTTTTGGGGGATTTTTAGGGTTTTAGCCCCTTTTTTGTGCGTTTAGCCCCTTTCACCCTATATTTAGCTCCTTTTTGGGTTTTTAAGCCCTTTTGCTCATTCTTAATCCTTTTTTAGGGTGTGGGGGTCCAATGGGGTGAAATGAGGGTCGTGTATGGGTGTCCTTGGGTGGTGTAGGCCATGTAGAGTTGAGTGAGGGATTTTTCGGGCTAACAACTATCACCTGATTTCTGAAGGAGAAAAAAATCCAAAGAATCTATGGAGACACCAAGATTAGGATGCAACTACATCACACCAGGCATATCGCCAGAGGTAAGGTATAGAGCCTCATCTCCTGAAAGAGTTGTTAATACTGATAATGCTAATACTGCGACTAGCACGCAAGAGGGTACACCTCCATTAAATTATTCATCACACAACCTCGATGCCAAATCAATGGCTAGGCATGATATTATATTACCCACATTCAATGGGAATGGAGCAAAAGATCCGAAAGAACATTGGTTCCTTTGTGAAGCTGTTTGGATGGTTCTCCTAGTTCATAACCTGGACCTAAAGAAAGCATAGATGATCACGAATCTGAAGGGTCGTGCGCTGGACTGGTTTATGAAGTTCTACGTAGTAACTCTAGGAACCCCATAGAATACCCTTGAATAAATATGACTCGTGAAGATCTGTGAGTTCAGAAAACCTAAATCTGAGTCGTAGTGTATCGTCGAGATCAAGGAGAAAAAACAATCATTGGCAAAGTCCGTATGGGACTTTGACCTGCGATTTAAAACTTTGATGGCCAAAGTAAGTTTCCAAATGTCAGATGTACAACATAAAGAGTGGTTTATTGTCATGCTATTACCACACATCCGAGTCCCATTAATGCAACAAAATATTGGATCACAAATAGAAGCGCCAGAATTAGCAATGAAGCTGGAAGCCTCACCAATTGAAGATGGTGCCGCAAAAATGGTACAGATTCAATCATAGTAGGATAATCTGACGATGTAGCTTCAAGATATCAAGAAGGGAAAGGAAGCCCAAGAATATTTATGGTGTACGAAATGTAGAATGAATGGGCACACCAAGGATAATTGTCTGACCTACATGAACTACATCACATCCAGAGTGCCAAACCCATTGAGTTCCCATGAACTACCCTGGTGCCAAATATGCCAGACTAGAGGACATTGCAATGAGAAGTGCCTATACTTTCAAAAGATTGTAAATACCCCAGCAAGCCTTTTCTCTAAATTTTGTATGTCAGTACGGTATGAAGAGAAGGATTGCAGAGCATACCAACTTTTGAAGGAAAATACAGTAGACACTTACTTAATGAAGAACGATGGGCAGGTTCAGGATGAATAAGAACAAGCGCACTACCAGTCTATGCCTTTCCCATGAAACCAGTATCAGAACTAGTATCAACATTAGTATGCACCTCAAAATCAATACGCGTCGCATAATCAGTACCCACCACAACAACCACACCCTAAGGGAAGGGGTGGTGCAAACTTCAGAGGAAGAGGAGGAGGAGGATTTGGTAGAGGAAGAGGTCAAGTTACATGATATAACTATGGACAAATAGGCCATTATGCTAGATATTTCCAAGCACCTGTAAAGACATGCTCATATTGTAAAGCACAGGACCATAAAGTGGATCAATGTCCTCAGTTGATTGCAAAGTGGCAAGCTCGTACCATCACAGGTCCTAACCCTGTGCATAATCCAAATCCTAACTTAAATGTTCAGATGATTGCTACTGATTCAAGAGATTTGAGCATCTCTGCCATAACATGAGGAGGTGTTGCAACCGGAGTTGATCAAGACACACCACAGGAACAACCATAACCATAGGTGCGACCCACCACATAGAAGAAAGTACCATTCGAAATTCAAAAGTAGAAGCAAGTATTTTTGGACGTACTACCAAATTTTGTGGATCAAGAACAATCATCGACATCACCTGAAGTTAGGGAGATGATTGAACACTTCCAACGGCTATTCCAGAAGCAGATCCTGAAAAAGGTTAGTAAGCTCAAGTCATTTATGTCAAGTTTCTTAGCACTAATTCAAGATAAAGATGCTATCGTAGAACTAAAAACACTGATATAAGAAACCCCAGAAGAGTTGCAACTAGGAAGGAAGGTTAACGATGTCAAGAAGAAATTCAAAATCAGGCGCTAGTTAAGAATGATTACATAGATAAGGGATTATGCCATGGATTACATCATTCTATATCTGGGGTCAGACATCAATATTTTGATGACAAACCTGGGAGAGCATGGGAAATCCATGCTTGGACTGGTCTCTGGTCCAGTTGCGACTTTCAAATCAGGTCAAGGTCCTACCAATTGGTAGGTTGAGTCAAGTCCCTGTTGACATTGAGGGGTTGCGCACATTTGCAGACTTTGACATCATCAACATTGTCGATGAAAAAAACCCATATCTCACACTTCTGGGGATAGATTGGGCCATAGATAATCAAACCATTATCAATTTCAAGAAAAGGATTCTATCATTTGAGGATGATGAGATGAGGGTAGTATCTCCCATTGATCCATTAAAGGGACAATGATATTTCGAGCCTATCTACAATGAGGGACAGGGTGATTATCTCAACCAGATATACAATGTCACTGCTTTACAAGAAGATTACATCAACCCAACAGTGGATGGAAACCTGAGCTAGAAGATTGCTAGTTCCTACACATATGACTCAGGAGAGGCCTTAGAGGACTGGAAAAACATATTGCGTGAAGTCTCTATGAGGAGATGCACCAGAGTTACTGGTCGGTGCAACGGGTGGAGAATCAGTAGAGGGAGTTACCCACATGTGAAGGGTTACCTAACCTTGCGACCTTCCTCAGCAAGTTTGAAGTACTTGTCACAGAGCCGCAACGCTTGTCTACATTGGATTATGTGTTGAAGGCTACGCCTGCTAGATGGTGGGGTACACATAAGCATTCCATATCAGAATGGCCATAGTGCAGAAGATTGCTGGAAGTTAGATTTGACAAAGAATTCAATGTCATAATTCAAAAATACACAAGGTTTTCAAACCCTATTGAGCACATTAATTAGTGTTGCATAGCATTTGAAGAATACCCGTGACATGAATGGGCCCATCTTTTCATTCATACATTGGAAATGACAGCTAGAAGCTGGTATAAATACATGGAATTGAGACAAGGGACTTGGGAGGGACTATCTAAGAAGCTCACACACATTTGAATTTGCTAATGAATAACCTACAGCTGATGCTGTGCTTTAGACGATCAAAGAAAAGATATTTGCTGAAATCCCTATTGAAGTAACAAGTTCCCACCAGTGTAGCACAACTATCTAGCAATGGATGTATTTTTACAATGTGGTTGGAGAACCAGATGATGATCTAACTAACATAAAAATACCAGAGTTAGAGGGTACGTGTGAGATGGAGGGGAGTGGTATTTCAAGCAACCAGTTCCTCAAGCTGCTGAAAATAAAGAAAGTAAACATTGGCTCACCAGAGAACCTGAAGTTTTCCAATCTAGGAGATTACTGGGACAATGAGATGGTAGAAAATATCACAGACTTGTTGCATGAGTATCGGGAACTATTCCCTACCCACTTCTCAAAGATGAAGGGAATAGTTGGCGACCTAGTGGAAATGAAAATACCCCTGAAACCAAATGCTAAATCAATTAAGCAGCGACCTTATAGGTTGAATCCAAGGTATTAAGAGAAGGTAAAAGCAGAATTGGATCGCATGCTTGACGTAGGAATCATTGAACTAGTTGAGGAATCAAAGTGGATCAACCTTGTAGTGATCTAGGATAAGAAGACAACAGGTGAAGTCAAGATCCGTGTCTGCCAAATGAAGTTGAACGATGCATGCATGCATGATCCATTCCCAGCACCATTTACAGATGAAGTACTTGAAAGCATCGGAGGGAAAGAAATGTATTCATTCACCGAGGGCTTCTCTAGCTATAATCAAGTCAGAATCGCGAAGGACGGTCACTCAAAATGGCATTCGTCATAGAATGGGGATGTTACCAATATACGGTAATGCCCTTTGGACTCAAGAATGCACCTGCTATTTTTTCTTGAATAGTAGTTTTTGCTTTTAAAGATTTTGTTCATAAATTTATTGAGGTCAAATTTGATGACTGGAATATGTTTGGTCTAATAAGAGACCATATTGAGAGTATGTGCATGATGCTAGGCCACTGTCGCCAACATCAGATCATGCTTAACTCCAAGAAATGTATTTTTTGTGCACCATTTGGTGTACTATTGGGTCATGTCATATGTCGTAATGGTATTTTGGTCGACCCAATGAAAGTTGCAATCATACTTGATTTACCACCACCTACATCAGTCAGGAAACTCACATCAGTACTAGGACACAGAAGCTACTACAGGAAGTTCATCAAAGGATATGCATAGATAACTGCACCTATGGAGAATCTGTTAAAGAAAGATGCAAAGTTTCAGTGGATGGAACCTTGTCAGGAAAGCTTGGTTAAATTAAAGAACAATATGGCCACTGTGCAAATACTTGTATTTTTGGACTAGAAGAAGGAGTTCCATGTTCATGTCGACACATCATCTATCGCGCTCACACAACCAGGTGAGGGTGCGCTTGACCACCCTATTTATTTTTCTAGCAGAAAACTATCGACAACAGAGAAAAACTACATGATGATATAAAGAGAAGGACTTGCCATGGTCTATGCGCTGCAAAAGTTCTGACACTACTTATTGGGTGGACATTTTAAAATGTACACTGATCATTCGGAATTGAAATACTTGGTCAACAAGCCACTATTGGGGGGGAATATCTGTCAATGGATCCTCCTGTTTCAAGAATTTGACTTTGAAGTCATTGTTAATCCTGGTCGACTGAATGTCGGACCTGACCACCTGTCAAGGATAGAAAGCGGCGAAGAACCAACTAGTCTGGAGGATAACTTGCCTGACACACAATTGTTTGTAGTCACCATGATGGAGGATCAGAAAAATGAGTTTAATGTTATCATCCACTTCCTAAGCACAGCATATGCGCCTTAAGGATTCTCCACTAACCAGAAGAAACATCTAGTTATTAGAGCCGCTGATTATACATTGATCATGGGACACTTATACAAGCTGGGTGCGGATGATAAATTGCGACGATGTGTCTTTGACTATGAAGAAAAGTGGGTAATGAGTGAAGAACATGCTAGTGTCGTAGGAGGAAAATATGATGGAAAGGAAACTATGCACAAGATATTACAAGTAGGACTATGGTGTCCAACCATACATATGGATACTAAGAGATTCTACCGGTGCTGTGATATCTTCCAAAGAACAAGAAAACGGTCACATCATGATGAGATGCTGCTTGCATCGCAGACAACCCTTCAAGCATTTGATAAATGGGGTGTTGATTTTGTTGGACTGATCAGTCCACCAGGGAAGAGGACTGGCGCACACTATATTATTACCGCGACATACTATTTAACCATATGGGTTGAGGCCACTATATTTATTTGAGAATGTGGTGACCAGACATGGCTGTCCAAAAATTCTCCTAAGTGACCAAGGCACGAATTTTGTTAACAAAATGATTTCTAAACTTACTGCATAGTTCTAGATTCAGCATAAGAAAATGACACCCTATCATCATTGGGAAAATGGAATGGTTGAATCCTTCAACAAGATTCTGGAGAATGCATTAACCAACATATGTAATGTGCACCGAGATGACTGGGATCAAAAAGTTTAATCTGTGTTATGGGAGGACAGGACAACTTGTAAGCAAATGATAGGGCACACTCCATTCAGGCTAGTGTATGGACAAGAAGTTGTTGTGCCAATCCTAAGAATTATTGTGATAATAGACATGACCGATAGATATCTCGTCGAGCAAAGGTTGTCACAACTCGTTCAAATGGAAGAGGAAAGCTTCGTCGTAGTATTCCATCAAAACATAGAAAAGCAAAGGAAGAAAGAATGGCATGATCTCCATATCATGATTAAGCCATTCAAAGTTGGAGGACATGTTTTTCTCTATGACAGTAAAATTCTTCAAACATCTAGGGAAATTGAAAATGCATTGGCTAGGGAAATATGTGATCACGCATATCACTGACGCGGGCGCAGTGAAATTGTAGAAGCTAGATGGAACATACATCGCAGGAATGGTCAATGGCAGTCACCTGAAACCTTACTATGATGACCACAACATACCTAGATAAGGTCAACTTACACATGAAAAAAAAAGAGAAAAAGGAAGGAAACTGTTTTGTTGTGCATCTACGACTGAAGCAGGCAAATCACAATTAAGAGCGGGAATGAGAACTAGTCGCCATTAAAGCTCGAATAGCCAAAAAATATATAGGAGGTTATGAAAGTGAAGAGTCATTAATTTGACAAGTTTGAGGAGAATGAAAGCATGATTTTTGGTCCCATCAGTCATCTCCATCATAACTGCCATAACTATCCTGACATGTATAGCTCAGAACTCAAGTAGATGAATTGATGTGGAATGCATCGAATGAGAATCCCATGTGATCGACAAGACATCGATCTGCCATCAAGTAATTGCATGCAATATGGGAATATCCCTATAAGTATGAAACTTTATCGAAAAGAATCCTCTTACAAGTATAGAAAGAGAAAGAGTGAACCAGAGCGTGATATTGAGAGCCAAAGCTAATGGTTATTGAGATTTCCAATGCCAGTGAACAATATAATGTGGCTATCACCTTATCGTGTCTGATTGAAGAAGAAATTGTATCACTAAAAGTACAGCAAGAATAAATGATGGTGCGTAAAAATCCAAAGACAGTTCCTACTTCCGGTTCGGCCCCTATTCCATCCTCTGGTTCAGGATCCACGCTAAGCCCTGTTCATAATCCACCTATGAATCCCATAGTTGTAGGCCCATGACCGTTTGTGCCACAAGCAGAGGTTCCAGAATCATCAATATCGAAGAAATCCAAGAAACATAATTCTAATGTCGTTCAGGATATGCCTACAGAGGACATACCCATGGAGGATGCACCAGAATCTCCACCACACAGAGACGTTGGTGCCACCATGGAAGAGAAGAACTTCCTACCTTAATATGTCTATCCAAGAAGAGAAGAAGCACAGGAAGTGAATATTCCAAGGAAAGCGTTCTCTTCATTAGAAACACCACAAATCCCTACTGATGTAACGCTGCTGATGAACATCATTCCCAAACTGGCCAAGATGCAATTTGGTGATATAGATACATGCAAGTAGGCCAGCCTGGAGAGGAAAAACTATATGATCACACTTCCAGCTAAGCTTCCTAAGCCACAATTGGTCATCATGATGGCATGGGAAAAAGGAATTGAATGCGCGGGCCTCCTTGACTTGATACTCATGTTGCACTTTGGTAGAAACACGCAAGTAACTACATATGTGTGACAACTCCTTTCTTTCTTTCATAGAGGATATTTATGGCTCAATCGACCCTACTCTATCGATGTTGAACTCACCTCATCAATAATAGATCTGTGGGAGCAGGGAGATAGCCCTACACCATATTTACGACAAAATAGGGATACCACAAAAATGAAGCAGAAGTATGATCTCCAGTCCATGGGTAGAGGATTCCTCATTGCCCCTATCGAGGACTGAGCAGTAATATTTGCTGTGAAAATCTTGTCTTACAAATTGCTGCATAAGATGAGGCCTACTGAGTGCACCGCTAGAATGGTGGATCTGGCAGAGTAGTGCACAGTGGCTGTGGTATTCAACTAGTCATAGCACTTGCTAAATGAATTGATAGATGATGCAAAGCAAGCACAGGAGGATGAAAAGGCCAAATTCCACTACTCCTAGTTGTTGATCTTAATCTCTTTTATTCTTTGGTCGGACCCATCTGACTACCAGCCAATGGATATCCCAGTGCTTTTCCTTGGCACAAATTATCAGAACCTCTGGGAGGATAAGGAAGACAAGATCTACTAGAAAGACAATAGCATTAAGTTCTTTCTACATGGCAAGGCGTTGCACGATGTAATCAGGCACCGGGATCGAGTGCACATGGAAACAGTTGAAAGATACCAGCCTTTTATAAACTTCCAAGCTGGTGTCCATCATGTTATTTTGTAGCCACGACAAGACCCAACCAAGAAAGCACACCTGACAGGTTTTTGATTGAGGATCTGGATTTCAAAGCAATCATCCAGGAATGGATAGAAGAATGGTGCATCCTGATCAACGAACAGATGGGCCAGGGAGGAAATTAGGGATTTTGTCAAGGAAATGGCCAAGAAGGAGGCCAAGGCAAGGGCCCAAGAAATGGCCACAATGATGCTGGGGGTGATGGGAAAGACAACCAGTCGTAGGAGGAACATGACAGTGGTGATAACAGTGAGCACAAAAATGATGACAATGATGGAGAATACACACCGAATGATGAGGATGTGTGAACCAAGCAAAAAGAACAAGAAAACACATGCACGCACCCACACAAGAAGAGAAAATCTGACAAAACATCCAATACTATCAGCTTGGATAGAGAAGACATTGGCCTACTTCCAGACATTGTCATAGAAGTAGGCAAGAACAACCTTGAGGGCCTAAGAATGCAGTAGGAGAAAGTGGCCAGCAAAGTTGCTGAGCACCTCAACAAGCTCACAGAGGTCGTCAATGAAGTAAAAACCACTATCAACGCTGAGACATATGGTGTTGATCCGAGGGATACAATACAATAGCCGTGCCATTATTACTTCTGCCCCTCAAGTTCGAGTTACAGGAGAAAGAACTAGAGTTGGGAATGCCAGAATATGACAATGTTATCCAAGACATAGGGACATTGTCGCTAGACTTCTCAAAGCTAGCATTAGACGAAGTATACTCCATTCAACATGCAGTCGTGACTGAACTCCGCATTCGAGAAAATGTGTTGGCTTATCAAGCCACAAAGAAGACAAGGAAGGATAAAGAGCGCAAGGTCCTCCTTAGGGAAAAGGACCAAGAGATCAAGGCACACGAATAGAGATAGCTTACACTAGTAGAAGCCATCAAAAGTGTAGTTGCAAAGTTCCCACCTGAAGGCCACAAGGATGAGGATTTAGCTTCCAAGATTAGTCGACTCTCAAAGATTGCGGTGGAGATCAAGAAACAGGTTGAGGAGATTCAAGCACAGTAGCAGCATCCAAACACACCTACTGAGGTGTTAGAATAGTGAAGAGAAACAACATCTTAGGATGTTGGAAGGATCAATCAGGGAGAGAAGCTTTGTACATAAGCAGTCGACGCCGTCTCTGCGATATGGGGATTGCTTCTGGAATATGAGACAGTGGCTAAGTTAGACAAGGAAGCGCATCAGAAAGAGATGAATATAACAGCAGCCAAGGCAGACATGAAGAAGTTGTCACTCAAGGATGAAGAGGTCAAAGAAGAGGTTGCCTGGGTGGAGGCAATTTTGAAGGAATTTCAATACAGGGTTGGTCCTGTGGCGCAACCTATGCTAGAGATTTAAAATTTTGCCAAGGTTTTACATTTTTCGTAGTGTCTTGCGATGAGCCACATGTGATTTTTAGGGGCCTGTTGGGCCAAGAAAAGCACATAAGGAAGAACCCGAAGCGCAGGCGCGTGACGGGGAAAAGCAGGTAAAGGATGGAAAGCAAGCGGGGAGCAAAGGAAGCTACGACGAGGATTGGTGTGACACAAAAATTGCACCCATAGTCAGTGGAAGAGGTAGGTAGAAGAGTTAAGGCTGAACATGTGCAAGTCAAGGAAGACTGCAGAAGGACGATTCAGTAGAATACTAAAGGAGATTTTTGTGGCTAGTTATGACCTATATAGGTAGGCTGAAAGACATTTGCGTGGCTAGTTATGGTTGTGGTTAATGTAATACAAGACTTTTGTTGCCAGTATGGCCTATCATCAATCTAATAGAATATATTTTGTAGCTACTTGAGTCTGTAATAACTGATTTGTACTCAGTCGACCCTACGCAGTCTTGTAAACATTATAAATAAAAGGAACCCGCTCTATATAAGGGTTAGTTTCAGCTTCAATAAATAGTTTTAAGTTAGCTTCATTAAGAGTTGGTAAGAGGAGAATTTTTGTATAAGATAAGAGAGGAGTCTGATAGTGGAAGGTTGTTGAGCCGCCGATCTGTAGCTGAGTGTGCATAGCATTTTGTAGGAGTTCATCTGCAACTGAGTGCATAGATAGTAGAGTAGAAGAGTCGATTAGGCTGTGTGCGGATCAATATGATTAGATAGAAGAATAAACCAGAGAGCATGAGATCAAGAAGAGTTGAGATAAAATACATATCTTAAGAAAATTCTGTAAGTCGCAGACTGTAAGGTGCTACCTATATTTCTCATGTCAAATGAAGAGCACCTTGGTGGTTATTCCCGGATGGGTTTCCACATTATCCCCTGTGTTGATGAATGTTGAATGGTGAATGTGAATGGTTGAATGTTTAACTGTCAATATTTAATGTTTGATTATATTCCATTAATTATAGTTATTGCGTGAATGAATGTCGCAATATTGATGAATGCAGTACTGAATGAACAACTAAAGCATTATCGAGCACTATGTATTACTCCAGTTAAAATAATGTTAAAGTTATAATATTGTTGCAATGTTGTCATGTACATTCAAGAAATCAGTTGTGTCACATAGTTGCACCAGTTGTTAATATTCAGAAGGATAAATTAGTGTCGCACATTGGTTGTGTTGCACTATTGCACCATTGTCGCATAGTATAGACTCCATCCCTCCATCTTTGCCGATCACCTTAGCCACACACCAAGGGACTATTATCCCATGCCAACTACAGAAGCATGGTTGTGTAATCTGGAAGTTACACATTAAGATATCTTAGGTGAGACTGCGCCTGCCTCACGGGTGTTGTCGGGTGAGATTTCTCTGTCGATCCGATGTCTTTGGGTGTTTTGTTGGTTTTGTGTTGTTGTTAAACTTGGGTCACGTAAGTAAGGAAAAGAGGCCAACATATGCCCATACCTATTCTCTTTCCCAAGGATTGGGATTCTATCTAGTTTATGACTATGCACTTAGTTTCATACTCTTCATCATCATCACTGATTGATTGATCCTTAGGACTCCAAAATTTATGTGATGCTTCTTGTTACACACTCAAGATCCCACTGTTCCATCCATACTATAAAAGTTACATTATTTTGTCTCCATTCATTTTCCTCATGTATATTACCATCATTTTCTTACCTCTCGTTGCTTCCATCTACTACCACTCCATCAATTGATTCGCTTGGTTGTACATTGGACACTTATCTCCTTTCCTCCTGTTATCATCTCTCTCAGGTTCCCATGCACTTGGGAAACCATTAAAACCAATTCTCCTTAGCACTCCTATAGATTACATATGATATTACTACGGAAACATACATGGTCTCCTTTGTTTAGAGCATTCTTTAATGAGTCACCCATGGAGTCTTAATAATTCCAATATCCACTAGATTCAACATTAGTTCAGATCCATTTACCTATGTGAGATCCC
This sequence comes from Pseudotsuga menziesii, assembly GCA_001517045.1. Classification (NCBI taxonomy): domain Eukaryota; kingdom Viridiplantae; phylum Streptophyta; class Pinopsida; order Pinales; family Pinaceae; genus Pseudotsuga; species Pseudotsuga menziesii. The sequence continues at coordinate 141,027 of LPNX011008978.1, read as the reverse complement.
CATTGCAGTTATGTATCCCTTGGTACCCACATTTGTTTCCCTCCCCTAATATCGTTACAAGTTTTATATATTCTACCATATCATCCATGCCTTCTTTCTCTAAACAAAGGAAGTTTGAGTCCCCCGTTGATCCAAATTTTAGGGGAAATATGGTCTAAATTCATATATATAAGTCATAAAATCATTAAATGGAGATACCACCCTCTCTCATTCATCATAAAATCATTAAATGGAGAGACCACCCTCTCCCATCCATGGTTTGAAATATTCCATGCATCCCATAATTTAGAATACAACCATCCATGGTATTTGGTATCCTATGGTTTTGTTCCATGGTATGGATTCAAGGCACATTGTAATAATATTATATAAAGACTTTATGCCTTCTCAATAAATCAATGTATTATTTTTGGGATCCTACCTTTCTCTTATTCTATTGATTTATTATGGGGTTATTGGTTCTGAGTGTCTTTCTTAGTATAGTTTGAGAGGTGATACTCAAATAACCCTCTTTGAGCCTCACCCCACCATGGATTATTTACTCTATGTTTCTATGTCTAGGATATTCACAATTGGTCCATTGTCCTCTTCATCTCCAAGACTATATATTCTCTTCCTCTCTTGGAATTTAATCCTCGTGGGTCTCATCCCCCAAGATCCAGTGTTGAAAAACATGATTTCAAAGTAATAACAATAAACAAGATTAAAATATTAAAACATATAAAAAATTACAAAAGAAACATCAATATAACATAGTTCACCCAAGATGGAATACATGCACACAAAAATTTCCAGTCCTTTTATTATTATATTTTCCAGCAAAATGGAGGGATACAACCTGCAACACACCCGCTGCACTTCCTCTTCACTCTCTCACAATCTCTCTCACATAATTACAAACATTGTTTTACAATGATACACTGCAATACATAGTCATATTACAGTGCCTTCCTTTTATAAAGGGAATACCATGGGAAAATACCACGATATTCCCAAAACCATGGGATCATAAATCACCCATTATTGACCAAGTCATGACTCTGAAATTACAACATTTTACAAGGCATTTTTTCCTAATTTTTTTCTACGGGGGCACTACTCCTGAACCCCCGCCAGGGTGGATCCAAAAATAGTAACTTCCCCCCCTGGACCCCCATAACAACTATAGTGGGGGGTGTTATGGTTTAAAATCCTCCCTTGTCCAAACTGTCTATTAGATTATATTTTCCTAACTTAGGAGTCATTTAGTTATTATTGGGTCCACTATTACCATTGGGTCAACTTGGCCTAATAGGGCCACATGTACCAGTCACTAGAGTGTGGAGAACACCGATAGAGGCTAACTGGAACTGACTACACCTTCATGTATCAGTTTAGACACCTCTTAGACCAATCCCTACATTTTAGGAGCCACTAGGAGTGTCAACACCAACCTCCTTCAGTTGTTGGAAGTTCGTAACTAATTAAGCTTAGTTATGCTTCAGTTACATTCAGTTATGATCTCACGGTCCAGATACTCATCAAACATGCTCATGAGATTCCACATGGAATACTACAAGGAAACCCCTTGTCCTTTCCTATTTGGCACCAGGCTAGAGGAAGGTGGCTATACAGCTTTGGTATATAGCACTCTTTACAAACAACTCATTGGGAGCCTTCTATATCTCACACATTCGAGACAAGAAATATCCTATGTTGCGAGTGTTGTTTCTAGGTACATGGAGGATCCACATGAGCTGCATTGGAAGGCATCAAAGAGGATCTTGCACTATGTGTAGGGTACTAGAGATTAAGGGATTCATTATACAACTAGTGTACAACATGATCTCATAGGATTCACAGATTCAGACTGGGAAGGAGATGGGAATTATAGGAAATCCGCTTCAATATTTGTGTTTATGATCAAATATTGTCCAATTTGTTGGTCTAGCAAGAAGTAAGAATCACTTGCACTCTCTTCAATAGAGGAAGAGTGTCAGGGAGATGTGAATGGAGTTATTTAGGCAGTTTGTCTACATGGCATATTGATAGAATTCAGGATCCACACTTCATCTTTAGTGGACATTTTTTGTCACAACTAGATCACCAACAAAATTTCTAGTGATCTAGTTCAGAAGAAAAGAACAAAGCACATTGAGGTTCACATGCACTATATTCAGGAACTAGTGCATGGAAAAATTATCACACTACATTACTATCCTACAGAGGATCAGATTGCAGAAATTTTCACCAAGTGTTTTACTGAAAAGAGATTTGTCTTTCTTGGGTCTCTTTTAGGTGTTAAGGCTTGAATATTCATTGTTCTTGTTCCTGCCTATTTTGAGGGGGGGGGGGGTTTCCCATTAGGTTTTCCCCTATTTCCTTGGTTTTTTAAGCAACATTTTTTTATCTTTTAGATTATATATGAGTGAATTTTGGCCTTGTTGCTAGGGCCCACAGTTGTCCAAGTTAGGATTCAGAGGGGTTGTTAGGATTTATAATCCTCCCTTGTCCAAAATGTCTATTATATTATATTTTCCTAACTTAGGAGTCATTTAGTTATTATTGGGTCCACTAGTATAATTGGGTCCACTTGACCTAATGGGGCCACATGTACCAGTAATTAGAGTGCAGGGAACACCGAAAGAGGCTAACTGAAACTAACTGCACCTTCATGCATCAGTTTAGGTTCCTCCTAAACCAATCCCTACATTTTAGGAGCCACTGGGAGTGTTGGAACCAACCTCCTTCAGTTGTTGGTAGTTGGTAACTAGTCAAGCTTAGTTATGCTTCAGATACATTCAATTAGATGTCCTCTAGTTTAGTTAGTTCCAGTTATGCATGGTTGCATATGGTAAGGTGCCATTTCTCACCTAATTCTCACCTATCACTATAGTTAGACTAGTTTAACTAATTATAACTAATTGAGAGACTGAATCAGACATATGGAGTTAGTTGTTGAACTCTAGTAGTGACTTGGACACTTCTAGTTAGCCATGCAGTCAGTCTTGAGTTGGTAGATTTGAATTCATCTCTTATAATTTGAATTCTCCTTTATGTAACGTTGTTGTATAATGTTGGGATTAATAAAGTTTATACTATAATTATACTCAGTAATTCTTGTCTATTTCATGTGAAACTTGTTTTGTTCAGAAGGTATTATTCATTCCTTTTCACTCCAAATAATTAAGAATCTAATAGCACTCATTGCATGATAATGGGAATGGAGGATGAACCCCATCACGCAACTGGGAAAAAAAAGTTACTAAACTGCTCAGATGAAGATGTTGGTTTTCTATGTACTCACATATCTAGAGACCTTTTATTTTACCTTGAAGGTTTGAGGACTCCCAAATAATATTGGGAGAAGATGGAAGTCTTGTTTTGCAAGAAATTTGAGCTTTAGGGACACTTTTTGAAGAACAAGTTGATAGCCATACATCTGAGCATTTTCGAAACCATACAACATTTCTTTACATAATTTAAGTCTATTACACTTCAATGCAAATAGTGCGGAATAGAAAGAAATAATGAGCAACATGTGCTCTCCATACTCAGCAAACTAGGTACTGAGTATTTTGTATTTGTCTCTATATTCCATTCCCAATTGGAACATTCCCTCACTTGATAGCTTTGATGAGTCCTTAATATAGGAGCAAGAGAAGCTAGTCCATATGGGAGTCCTCCAGACTTCCAAAAACCAATCTCTCCTAGTGACAGACTCTACCAAAGTGCAAGATATAGCGAGACCCAAGGGGAATGATCCTAAAGAATCTGATTCAAAGACTAAAAAGAATCAGAAGACTTACAAAGGAGCTTCAGGCTCCAAGAAGAAGAACAATTTTTAAAACAATGTGTGTCCCAATTGTATGAGGGGTTTTCATCCAAAATACCAATGTATGAAGAAGAACATCAACCAGCTTTCAGCTTTCCTCAAGCAGAAAAACATAGCTCTTCCATAAAGAGAAAATAAGTGTCATGATGTACAATTGACAAATGATCATGAAAGGTGCCATGCCTTGAAATATGGCCTCTCTTGTTCGACAACCTATTTGATTGATTCTGGAGATTCCAACCATATGGCTGCCTCCAAGGATTCCTTCTCCAATCTCATCCTCATAGGAGGGCCTACTATTCATATAGGTGATGACTCCCAAATTACAATAGCTGAAAGAGGTTCCATTAAAATTGAGCATGGTAAGTTAAAAAATGTTCTCTATGTTCCCTCTCTTACAGCTAATCTGTTGTCTGTATACCAGATGACTCACATGGGCTCACCAGAGCAAGTGGTATTTTGCCCTGACTCAGTAGAGATCACTGAAATCTAAACTAGGAATAATATAGCAAATTGAATTGAATATCATGCCTCCAAGGCATATACTTTCTCCAATTTCATGCCATACTCAAATTTAGTACAACCACAACTTCTATTCGAAGCAGACAAAGGTATCAAAACTTGTTTACTCCCTATTGCAGATACAAATTTATTGTATAACATTTCATATTCAGATTCAGAAGAAGAGGAAGAACAACATGATTCATATATTGATTTTACACCTCAAAGAGATATAGATCTAGATCCAGCATCTACTTCATCTCAGCAGCCTAAATGGGCTCAACAACTCATTGAAGCAGTCGTGGATGGTGTTGGGAATCCATATAATTAGAGAATAACAAAGTCCCCGTATTAGAAAGAGAATGTTGCACTCTCCCACACAGATCCACTTCTCCCTTAGAGGTGCTTAATGATGTTGGGTTCATATCCTCAAACATTCAAGGAATCTTTCCATGATCCTAGGTGGAAGGAAGTTATGGATGAGGAATTTGATTCGCTACATGACAATAAAACTTGGGAACTTATCTCCTTACCTTCAGGGAGGAAACTTTTTCAATGAAAATGGGTATCCAAGACCAAGATGGCCTTGGATGTAACCACAACTAAGTACAAGGCTCACTTCTGGCCAAAGGATACTATTAGCTTCAAGGATTGTACTACAATGAGACATTCACTCTAGTAGCTAGAATGGATTCCATCAGGCTTGTCTTGGCACTTGCAACTTCAAAGAGCTGGGAGGTACATCACATGGATGTGAAAAGTTCCTTCCTCCATGTTGATTTGAAGGAAGATATATACATGAAACAACATGAGGGGTTTATTAATGATCCTTCCTTAGTTTCCAGACTATGGAAATCACTGTATGGACTCAAACAATCCCCAAGGGAATTGTACTCTAAGATAGATTCCTTCCTCATCTCATAGAAATTTGAAAGAGGCAAATCGGATTGCAATGTTTACAAGTAGAAGAAAGAGGGATTATTGCTATTTATTGTGCTTTATGTGGATGACTTGCTCATTACTAGCAGCTCTATTGTTGGATTGAGAAGTATCAAGTCAGCCCTGAACAAAGAATTCACTATGACTGATCTACGATTGTTAAGACAATTCATTGGTCTCTAAGTAAGTCAAAATACTTCAGGAATCATGATCTCACAGTCCAAATACTCATTAGACATGCTCAGGAGATTCCACATGGAATACTGTAAGGAAACCCCTTGTCCTTTCCTATCTGGCATCAGGCCAGAGGAAGTTGTCTCTACACCATTGGTAGACAACACTCTTTAGAGACAGTTCATTGGGAGCCTTCTATATCTCACACATTCGAGACCAAACATATCCCATGATGTGAGTGTTGTTTCTAGGTACATGCAGGAGCCACATGAGCTGCATTGGAAGGCATCAAAGAGGATATTTCACTATGTGTAGGGTACTAGAGATTTTGGGATTCAGTATACAACTAGTGCACAGCTTGATCTCATAGGATTCACAGATTCATACTGGGAAGGATATGGGAATGATAATAAATCCACTTCATGATTTGTGTTTATGATTGGATCTAGGCCAATTGTTTGGTCCAACAAGAAGCAATAAATACTTGCACTCTCTTCAGTAGAGGCAGAGTATCGGGGATCTGTGAACACAACTATTCAGGCTATTTGGCTACATGGAATCTTGAAAGAATTTGGGATCCACACTTCACCCTAAGTGGACATTTTTTATGACAACAAGAGCACCATCAAAATTTTTGGTTATCCAGTTCAGAGTCAAAGAACAAAGCACATTGAGGTTCACATGCACAATATTCAGGAACTAGTGCATGACAAAACAAACACACTGCATTACTATACTATAGAGGATTAGATTGTGGACATTTTCATCAAGTATTTTACTAAAAATATATTTTCCTTTCTCAGGTCTCTTTAAGGTGTTAAGGATTGATTCATTGTTCCTCTTCCTGCTTATTTTGAGGGGGGTGGTTTCCCATGAGTTTTTCCCCTATTTCCTCATTTTATTAAGAAACATTTTTAATCTTTTAGATTGTATATAGGTGACTTTTGGCCTTGTTTCCAGGGCCCATAGTCATCCAAGTTAGGATTCAAGGGGGGTGTTAGGATAATCCTCCCTTGTCCAAACTGCCTATTAGATTATATTTTCCTAACTTAGAAGTCATTTAGTTATTATTGGGTCCACTAGTACCATTGGGTCCACTTGGACTAATGGGGACACATGTACCAATCACTAGAGTGTGGGGAACATCAATAGAGGCTAACTGGAACTGGCTACACCTTCATGTATCAGTTTAAATGCCTCCTAGACTAATTCCTACATTTTAAGAGCCACTGTGAGTGTCGGCACAAACCTCCTTTAGTTGTTGGAAGTTGGTACCTAGTAAATCTTAGTTATGTTTCAGTTACATTCAGTTATATACCCTCTAGTTCAGTTAGAGCCAATTATGCATGGATGCATGTTGGAATGCGCCAGTTCTCACCTACTTCTCACCTACCACTGCAGTTAGACTGGTTTAACTGATTATAATTGATTGAGAGACTAAATTAGACATCTGGAGTTAGTTCTTTAATTGTGATAGTGACTTAGACACTTCTAGTTAGTCATGCAGTCAGTCTTGTGTTGGTATATTTGAATTCATCTCTCATTGTTCGAATTCTCCTTTATGTAACATTGTTGTATACTTCTAGGATTAATAAAGTTTATACTATAATTATACTAAGCAATTCTTGTTTGTTTCCTGTGAGATTTTTTTGTTCAGTGGGTATTATTCATTCCTTTTCAACGCAAATAATTAAGAATCTAACAACACTTATTTCTTAAAGATCAATGGCATATTAATTCTAACATGGTACCAGAGCCATCTCAGGAAAGGTTCAAGTCTGTCTTCTCTCCATTGTACACCAGAATCAACTACGTTTCCACATAATTCCCACAAATATTGTCTTGCTTCCTATGAATTCATTTAAAGTGGCGGTGCAGGCATGAAATACCCTTGAAAAGTGTACATGTCGAGAGGGAAGGATTGATTGAATTTCTACTGGTGCTACGTAGCTTGATTGACAGATATTGTCTGATCAGAAGGAGAATTATGGATTCTCAACCTTCCACACCCTGGATCCTAACACCCTTCACTTATGATGATTGGAGGGCGCATACATAGTTTTCCTTGCACAACAAGGGCTTGTTCAGGATGATAATGGAAAGGGAGGTTTAACCCCATCATCCAGCTGAGAAAAACAAGTTTCTAAACCGCTTAGATGAAGCTTTTGGATTTCTATGTACTCACATATCCAGAGACCTTCTCTTTCACCTTGAAGGTTTGAGGACTCCCCAAGAGGCTACGGAGAAGATTGAAGTCTTGTTTGCAAAGAAATATGAGCTTCGGGGGAAATTTTTGGAGAACAATTTGATAGCATTACAGCCGAGTAGTTTCAATACCATACCACAATTCTTTAAACAATTCAAGTCTCTTGCACTTCAATGTAGATAGTGTGGAATAGAAAGAAAGGATTAGCAACATGTTTTCTCCATACTCTACAAACTAGGTACTGAGTATTCTGCATTTGTCTCTATATTCCATTCCAGAAGAGCTTCCATTACCAATTGGAATATGCCCTCACTTGACATCTTTTTCGAGTCCTTAATACAGGAGCAAGAGAAGTTGCTCCAGATGGGATTCCTCCAGACTTCCGAAAACCAGGATCTCTAGTGACAGACTCTACCAAAGCGTAAGCTAAAGGGATACCTAAGGGGAAGGAGCCTAAGGAATCTGATTCAAATCCTAAATAGAATCAAAATACTTTCAAAGGATCTTTGGGTTCCAATAAAAAGAAATTTTTTTAAAACAATATCTGTACCTATTGTATGAGGGATTCCATCCAAAAGAACAATGTAAGAAGAAGCAGATCGACCAAATGTTACCTCTTCTCAAGAAGAACAACATAGATCTTCCAAAAATAGAAAATAAGCCTGATGATGGAATATTGACAAATGGTCATGAAAGGTGCCATGCCTTGAAATATGGCCTCTCTCGATCGACAACCTATTTGATTGATTCAGGAGCTTCCAACCACATGGTTTCCTCAAAGGATTCCTTCTCCACTTTTAGCCTCACAGGAGGGCCTACTATTCATATGGGTGATTAATCCCAAATTCCAGCACCAGGAAGAGGTTCCACTAAAATCGAGCATGTCGAGTTTAAAAATGTCCTCTATTTGCCCTCTCTTGGAGCTAATCTATTGTCTGTATACTTGATGACTGACACTGGCTCACCAAAGCAAGTGGTATTTGGCCTTGACTCAGTAGAGATCACATAAATATCAACTGGGAAAACTACAGTGAAAGGAATTGTATATCATGCCTCCAAGGCTTATGCTTTCTCCCATTTCATGCCATACTCAGATCCAGTACAACCACATCTTCTAATCGAAAGCAAACAAAGGTATCAAAACTCCTTTACTCCCTATTGCAAATACAAATTTATTGTCTAACATTTCATGTTCAGATTCAGAAGAAGAGGAAGAACAACATGATTCATATATTGAGTTTACATCTCAAAGAGATCTATATCTATATCCAACATCTACTTCATATCAGCATCTTAAATGGGCTCAACATCTCATTGAATCAGCTGGGGATGGTGTTGGTAATCCAGGTGATAAGAGAAGAACAAGGTCTTGGTATCACAAAGAGAATGTTGCACTGTCCCACACAAATCCACTTCTCCTTGAGAGGTGCTTCATGATGTTGGGGTTAGATCCTCAAACATTCAAGGAAGCTTTCCATGATTCTAGATGACAGGAAGCTATGCATGAGGAATTAGATTCACTACATGACAATAAAACTTGGGAACTTCTCTCCTTACCTCCAGGGAGGAAACTTGTTTAGTGAAAATGGGTCTACAATACTAATATATCCTTTGATGGAACCACAACCAAGTACAAGTCTTAGTTCATGTCCAAACGATAGTGTCAAGTTCAATGAATGGACTACAATGAGACAATCACTCCAGTAACTAGAGTGGATTCCATCAGGATTTTATTAGTAGTTGAAGCTTCCAAGAGAGGGTAGGTACATCACATGTATGTGAAAAGTGAATTCCTCCATCGTGATTTGAAGGAAGAGATATACATGAAACAACCTAAGGGTTTTATTGATGATCCTTCCTTATTTTGTAGGCTGAGGAAATCACTGTATGGACTCAAACAAGCCCCAAGGGCATGGTACTCCAAGATGGATGCCTTCCTCATCTCACAAAAAATTGAAAGATTAAAATCATATTACAATGTTTACATGCAGAATAAAGAGGTATTCTTTCTATTCATTATTCTTTATGTGGATGACTTGCTCATTACTAGCAGTTCTACTGTTGGATTGAGAAGTATAAAGTCAACCATAAACAAAGCATTTGTTGTGACTGATCTAGGACTGTTAAGACAGCTCATTGGTCTCGAAGTAAGTCAAAACAATTCAAGAATCATGATATCACAATCCATATACTCATCATACATGCTCATGAGATTCCACATGGAAGACTGCAAGGCAACCCCTTGTCCTTTCCTATCTGGCTTCAAGCTAGAGGAAGGTGCATCTACACCTTTGGTAGACAACACTCTTTACAGAAAGTTCATTGGGATCCTTCTATATCTCACACATTCGAGACAATACATATCATATGCTGTGAGTGTTATTTCTAGGTACATGCAGGAGCCACATGAGCTACATTGGAAGGAAACCAAGAGGATCTTGCACTATGTGCGGGGTATTAGAGATTATGGGATTCATTATACAACTAGGGAACAAAATTATCTCATAGGCTCCACATATTCAAACTGGGTAGGATATGGGAATGATAGGAAATCCACTTCAGGATTTGTGTTTATGATCGATTTTGGGCCAATTTTTCGGTCCAACAAGAAGCAAGAAACACTTGCACTCTCTTCAGCAGAGGCAAAGTATCAAGGAGCATTGAGCTATTCAGGTAGTTTTCCTGCATGGCATCTTTATAGAATTAGGGATCCACACTTCACCTTCAGTGGAAATTTTCTATGACAACCAAAGCACCATCAAAATTTCCAGTGATCCAGTTCATAAGTAAAGAACAAACCACATTGAGGTTCGCATGCACTATATTCAGGGACTAGTGCATGGAAAAACTATCACATTGCATTACTTTCCTATAGAGGATAAGATTGTAGACATTTTCACCAAGTATTTTACTGAAAAGAGATTTTCCTTTCTCAGGTCTCTTTTAAGTGTTAAGGCTTGATTCATTATTCATGTTCCTGCTTATTTTGAGGGGGTTTTTTCCCCATGAGGTTTTCCCCTATTTCCTTGGTTTATTAAGAAACATTTTTTATCTTTTATATTATATATGGGTGACTTTTTTCCTTGTTCCTAGGGCCCATAGTTTTCCAAGGTAGGATTCAGGAGGGGTGTTAGGATTTATAATCATCCTTTATCCAAATTGTCTATTAGATTACATTTTCCTAGCTTATGAGTCATTTAGTTATTATTGGGTCCACTAGTACCATTGGGTTCACTTTGCCTAATGGAGCCACATGTACTAGTGACTAGATTGTGGGGAACACTGATAGAGGCTAACTGGAACTGACTACATTTTCATACATCAGTTTAGGCACCTACTAGACCAATCCCTAAATTTTAGGAGCCACTGGGAGTGTTGACACCAACCTCCTTTAGTTGTTGGAAGTTGGTAACTAGTCAAGCTTAGTTATGCTTCAATTACATTCAGTTAGATATCCTCCAGTTCAGTCAATGCCATTTATGCATGGATGCATGTGGGAAGATGCCAATTCTCACCTACTTCTCACCTACCACTATAGTTAGACTGGTTTAACTAATTATAAATGATTGAGATACTGAATTAGACATATGGAGTTAGCTATTGAACTCTGAAAGTGATATGACACTTCTAGTTAGCCATGCAGTCAGTATTGAGTTGGTATATTCGAATTCATCTCTCATTATTCAAATTTTCATTTATATAACACTATTGTATACTGCTGGGATTGGTAAATTTTATACTGTAATTATACTAAGAAATTATTTTCTATTCCCTGTGAGATTTATTTTGTTCAGTGGGTAATATTATTCCTTTTCACTGCAAATAATTAAGAACAATAATAGCACTCATCGCTATTATTGTTCCCCACAATCGAACAGGGGGGGAAGACCCCCCACACCTCCCTGTCAAGTGATGGGATCCAAACATGGATGAAATAAAATATCTGAATCAAGAATATCATCCTCCATAACCAACATTCGGATAAGTGGTATCATAGAAGGTACGCTCTCCATCAGAACAAGTGTTATACCAAAATCTCGTCATCTTGAGCCATGTATCAACTTTGTACATAAATACCTAAAGTTCCCTTAGCTAAAGTACACTAAGTATGAGATTGTCCCTAGCTTTCTAGCTTCTCTAAGTAGGCTGGCACACCTTACCTTCTATGATAGAGCACAAGACCCTGGGTGGCATACTTCTAGCCTTGATAGGGTGTGCCACTGGCACACTTAACCCTCTTGCAAGTTGCAGCATGTGCTAACCTTCCTTTGGTGCCCTTAGATTTCATTCAGGGTGCACAAGGGGTGATTAGAATGGATGTTTGGAAGCTTCAAGCGATTTCTAGAAGCTTGGTGACATGGAGGGTTGTCCCTAGTTACTATGAGGGTTGGAATTCGGTTCCCTAACCTAATGAGAGGATCCCTTAGACCTATCCCCTTAATATTCAACCTAATCTATCCATTTATCCTTATAAATATGAATCCTATATCCATGATGATGGGGAGAGGACTATAGTACTCTTATCATGGTGGAATTTCTTCGGTGATCCCTACTCATCATTTGGGAACAAAACCATCATTCTTTGGAGGCTTGGCTTGAATTGTTGGATTGAATATTGCAACATTGAGGCTTAGGTTGTAACATTATTTCTCTATGACTACCCATTATTACAGTATTACAAACTCTTTCCATAAATATTGTTGTGTTGATAATGTTTATAACTTTATTCCTTGGTTGTTATCTTAGATCAATTCATATTTAGATATGCTTGTACTATTTTCTTGTTTCCATTTTCTCTACAGGGTTTTGCAGCTCGAGATCTGAAATCTCTAGAGCTTGGATCAACAAAGAGGAAAATGATTTGCAGACCTCGGGTAAGTGATCTATCTGTTAACTTGCATCTCTATTGATGTAGGAAAGTAGATTGTATTATGTACTTATTTTTTCCAGATCCACTTAGACTAGGGAGATATTGCTTGAGTAATATTGGGTAGATTTATTCGCTAAAAATTTTGGTGAATCCATTGGGGAGAAAGGTGATCCAAACCCTCTTTGGCACTGTGGTGTAGTATCCTATGGTGTGCCACCCCCTTAAAGCTTAGAGATCAACTGATTTTTCCTTATTTTTTGTGCTTTTGGTCTAATTGATTGTGATCTATAGGATGTATATTACAATCACAGAACCCATTGGACCAACATCGTCTATATTTGGGTTTGGTTTTGTCAATTTTGGATGTTTTACTAGTCAAGTGAGTAACTTGGTTATCGAGGGAAATTTCAATCCCCCACCTATTGGTTCGATCTTTCCATCCTTGATTACATTACCATTTTTTTCCATATCTATTTCAGATCGTTAGATTTGATATCCAAACCCTTCCTTTACTCAATATTTGATTTTTGGTTTCATTTGTTATATTTTGAGCAATTCTTGAGTGTCTTTGCATTGTTTGGGTGCTTATAATTTTTCTTTTGGGACTTCTGAATGATTGGAGTGCGGTAGAAATTATGTCATTTTATTTTGGTAGATATGAAGAGTGTTTAGTTATCAAGTTCCATTTTGATACATGTATTTGAAAATCGAAGTGGTACGTTATTCTCTTTTCGAGAACATCGTTAATATTTGTCGCATCTTTGATTCCATTGCACTTTTTTCCTTTTTTTGAAAGAAAGTTAGAGTCATTGCACTCTAGGAAGGAATTCTTCTTTTCATTACTTCTTAGGTCTATTTTGGTTTGAAAAGAAAAAATATCTCCTTACCTTAGGTAGTTTTCATCGAAAGAGAAATGTGCATCATCATGTAGCTAGGATTTGCATTCTTTTACATTTCTTGTCTACACCTCATGCATCCACTTAACTGTACAAGATAAAATTAAAGCTAACTTAGGATTAAAATCATTTAGTAACTATGTGTAGGTTAGAGACGTGTTCTGATGTCTTAAAACATAGTAGTTGTCGTTATTTTCCAGCACTGCATCCTGGGGATCGTGTGGTTCTTCCACGTATTGTAGGTATATCGATTGTACTTTCACATTCCCTATAGGTATATCAAAAGTTACTTCACATACTCAGTGGTATATATGAAGGCCCATTTTGGATGGTTGTGCATTAGACAACACTAATACGGATTTGAGCTCCCCCATACCTAGTGTATATTGAGAGACCCCTCTAGGATTCCTATAACCATTTGGCCATATTGGAATTGCAATACACTGAGAAGAACACTTAGGCAGATTACTATGCACGTACCGTACATGTAGTCAGGTATTCAGGAAAGGGTATGGTCCCAATACCCTTGTCGTGTTTTACTGTTGGACCCTGTGGTATATAGCGAGTTGTGACGCCTTAACAATCCTGTGAGGATCCTGAATTTTCATACATTTTTCTTGTTTCTTTTAGACTTGAGTAGTGTTTGATTTGTGTGGTAATTCAAAGATTATTATAGATTTTAGATATGGAATACTCTCTTGGGACCACCAACCAAGAGACCTCTTTTCAGGGTATGTCATTTGTTTCTCCCCCTTGTGGAAGTGTTGGTCCTCCCTTCATGGCCACATTGAGTCTTCTAGGATTGGTTGTATGATTACTAGTATGGTTATTCTCCAATCTCATTATACCAAGTGCACCATTTGTGTCGGATCATGGTCCTTCACTGCATGAGCATCAACCTCATGTTAATCCTTCTCCTTCTTCATCGAATGTTGAATCAACTTCCTTTTCTCCCTCTTCGCCTATTGAAAACTCTAAAGTTAGTAAACATGTGGGTAAGAAGAAGACACAATAAAGGTTAAGAAGAAGAACACTAAGTAGAAGGTCACAACTCCAAAATCTGATTGTCATTTTGGAAACTCATCAGCCACTGATCACAGTGCTAAGAGGGTTGAATTTCCCACAAAAACACCTCATAATCCTAAGTTCCCTTGTATAATTTGCAAGGGTGACCATATTATTAAGGATTGTCATGGTCTGTACTAGGTTTTATAAGTCTGGTATGAGGCTTCCCAACACCCCATGTCATCATCCTATGTTCATCATATTGATGATATCCCATCAACTAGTGACTCTGTGGTTAAGAGTCGAAAAGGAAAATTCATATATCCTTGCTTGTTGTGTAAGTACATGCATATTACATACCTTTGTCCTCTCATGGATGAAACTTCAAAGTTGTTGGAAGATATTATTGTTCCTAAAAAATGACTTCCAATGGGTTATCATAAGTTGTCCCTTAACCTCCCATTAGTTGATAAAGTAGTTGATCCTTTTCCATCCTTGGTCGATCCCACTCTTTATTTAGAGAGTGAAGAACATGTATTTCTTTCCACTCTTCCTTTGGAGAGTGAAGTTAAAGTGGTCGAGTCGATGTCATCTCCACCCGATCCCACTCTTTCGTCAGAAAGTGTTAATACTGAAGTAGCCACTTTGCCAAAGTATTCTTCTTGTCCCTCTCTTCCAGTCAAGAGTGAACTGAAACCCGCTGAAGTTTTTGCAGTCAGTTCAGATTGTTATACCCAAGGGGGAATTTTGTCTATTTCGTCAGAATCCTCTCCAAGCACTAAGGTTATTTCCTTTGATTGGAGTAACCTAACAAAATATCGTATTCATTCGAGTGTTCCTTTCCAGATATCTATGTGATTTACCGCTAAGAGCATACTTCACACTATTGTTGATGAAGGGGATCCTATTAGTATTCTATCCTCAACTGCTTGGCAAGCCATAGGTTCTCCTCATCTTGTGCCAGCCATCGATTAGATACTGGCTTTTAATTGAAGACCTACTACAACTTTAGGGATCCTTCCTCATTTTCCTATCACCTTAGGAGGGAAAACTATATATATTGATGTTATGGTAGTCCAAGGTCCCTTAGTTTTTAATCTGCTCCTTGGACTATATTATGTTTACGCCATGAAAGATGTAGTTTCCACACTCTTTCAAGTGATGCATTTTCCCCATGATGGGAATATTGTGACCATTGATCAACTTTCCTTTATTAAACCTAATCATCGTATGACTCCTAGTCATTAGACTTCCTTGAATGTTCTGCATGTTCTTTTGGTTCCCTCTCCTTCACCTACCATGCCTCTCGACTCTGGACATCATGATAGAGCTCAGTCGTTCAAAAACCAGTAGATTCTTCCCATCAGGAGGAATCCTTGAGGGCATGTCCCTAGTCTCTCGACATCATACTAAGTCATTAGCTTATTTTTTAAGGGGGAAACCCACCAACCTCTGGATATCATGTTGGCTAAGAATTTCCTGTGAGCATAGTTCCCATTCTGTGTCAATCTTGTTAAAAAATTAAACGGATTCCCATGAGAAGAATTCCCATTCTATGTCAATATTGTTAAAAAATGAAACAGGAACCCTTGAGCATAGCTTTATTCCTTTTCAATATCGTTAAAAAAGGAAATAGGCTCCCACAAGAATAGTTCTTTTCTGTTTCAAGCTTGTGTAAAAATGAAATAGTTCAACTTGAGCAAAGTTCCCTTTTCGTGTCAAGCTCGTTAAAAAATGAAACAGATTCTTCCATTGTGTCGAGAATCAATATTTGAACCCTCATTTCATCTTTCTATAGCACTTGATCCTCTTTCTTCCTTTGTTTCCGGTGAACCTTTTCGTAGGAATAACCCGAAATTTAGTTAGATGAAAAAAGGAGTAAGTAGACAAAATGAAGCTTGGGGGGCATGTATCCAACCTTTTTACCTTGAAGTTAAGATAATTGAAAATTATGTTGGGGGCAAGTTCTAACCACTGGACATCATGTTGGGAAAACACTTGTCAATGGGATTCATTTTGAGCATAGTTCCCATTCTATGTCAAGCTCTTTAAAAAATGAAGCGGGTGCTTTAAGAATTCTTTCAACCGATATTCAAGCTCGTTAAAAACAATAATATGGTGTTGAGCTTACTTTTAATTTTTTGTGCTCTGGTTAAAACATGAAAATTGGTTTGGCCTTACTTTATTTCTTTTTCGTGCTCTGGATTCAAACATGAAAAAGGTTCTGAATGCCTTTTATACCTTCGGCATGCTCATTAAAAACTCAGTGAAGATGTATTGAACATACTTTTACTGTTTTTCAAACTTGTTAAAACTAGATTATGAAAAAATACACCCCTTATGGAGTCACCTTTAATCTCTTTTCAGGATCTCTAAATACGAAAATATCACCAAGCGAACTTGATGCTTTCACGCTTGTAAAAGTATTTGAATGATCATCTGTTCAATGGTAGTTTACCCCTTTTTTCAAATCGATTAGACTCATTTACAAAAAATGTACACTCTAGTTCATCACAACTAGAAGAGTTCTCTTGGGCATTATTTTATACTTTTTTGGGCCTCGGGGACTAAATTTATGAAAAATTCCACCCTGGAGTCTTCTTAGTCATTTCAGATTCTCTAAACATGAAATGATGACTATGTTTTATTTCATCATACTCACAAAATAAGACAATGAAGGACCGCTTCTAGGAATGAACCCCTCATTTCTTAGGTTCATAAAATATATGAGAATGGACTCATCACTTGATGAGCTATAACGAGTGTTTGTTACCCAGTTTGAACTCGCTAAAATGAAAATAGATACTCGTTAGCCATGTTGTGGATAATGAAAGAGTTTGTATTTCACTATAGTTACGACAGTACATAGTTACTCATGAATATGGAACTCATCTACATATGCATTCAGTACTTGGGTAATCCGTTTGTCTTCAAGTGTTGTTGATTCCACGAGTATTCTTGCTCATTTGAGTTATCCAAGAATGCTCCCACCATCAAATGCATTGGGGGATTGGTATAATTATTGTCAAGTGAGTACTTCCAAGTCATTCCATGCCCATGTTCAAGAGAAAGTTGGTAATCTATGAGTCAGTCTCGTATATCACTCTGTTGTATGGTTTACTCTATGAACATATGTGGTCGTGTTTCATGTCGATGGTGGTGGAATCATCATGGACCTCCTTCGATGAGTCTACTCCTGTTGATTTCAAAACATCATAAGAGAATTAGACTTAAAAACCAAGTCAAGTACCTTGAATCCTGCATGCCTCAATGGCAGGTTTCCTTGCTTTCAATAGTAGGTTTTCATCTATGACCTCTGACTGAAAGATTCTATTGAGTGTTCAACTCCAAGTCCTTTATTCACACTCAAGGGGATGTATTGAGATACCTTGGGAATGATTGACATCAATGGTTATCTCCCTCGCACTTGTTAACATTATACATAAATGGTTGGTAATCAAGTGGTTTCTACCATGTTCGACTCCAAGACATTGTAATCACATGATTAGATTCGTATCGTTGTGGGTTCATCTTGAAGACTCTGGGTTAAATGATATCTTTCCCATGTTGCAATGGAGTTTGTTTGAGTCATTTTACACAGATCCACATCGTATTGGTCTTGGTTGTGTTATCATCTCAGCATGGATCTACATTTTTTTCTAGTATCCATGATTACATTCAGTCAGTGTCTACTATCATGGATCTACAATGTATTGGCCGATAGCCATGTTATGATTCATGTGAGACTTGAGTCAGTGGTACTACAGTAAATTCCAACCAACATCCTTGCCTTCATTTTTTCACTTTACAAAGCATTTCACCTATCGCATTCCTCTAGCTTCATGCTTTGGGGGGCATTATGTTATACCAAAATCTTGTCATCATGAGCCATGTATCAACTTTGTGCCTAAATCCCTAAATTTCCCTCAGCTAAAATACACTGAGTATGAGGTTTTCCCTATATTTATAGCTCCTTTAAGTAGGTTGGCACACCTTACCTTCTATGACAGAGCGACAAAACCTGGGTGGCACACTTCTAGCCTTGATAGGGTGTGCCATCTGAAACACTTATCCCTCTTGCAACATGCACCAGCCCTCCTTTGGTGCCCTTAGACTTCATTTATGGTGCACAAGGGGTGATTATAATGGATGTTTGGAAGCTTTGAGAAATTTCTAGAAGCTTTATGACATGGAGGGCTATCCCTAGTTACTAGGAGGGTTGGAATTTGGTTCCCTAACCTAATGGGAGGATCTCTTAGACCTCTCTCCTTAATCTTCAACCTACTCTATCCCTTTAGCCTTATAAATATGAAGCCTCTCTCCATGATGAGGGGGAGAGGACTATATTACTCTTATGCTGGTGGAATTTCTTAGGTGACCCCTACTCATCCTTTGGGAGGAAAAACATCATTCTTTGGAGGATTGGCTTGGATTGTTGGATGGAAGGTTGCAATGTTGAGGCTTAGGTTGTAAAATTATTTCTCTATGTACTTCCCATTATTACAGTAATACAAACTCTTTCCATAAATATTGTTGTGTTGACAATGTTTAGAGTTTTCTTCCTTAACTATTAGATTAGATCAATTCATATTTAGATATGCTTGTACTATTTGCTTATTTCCATTTTCTCTACAGGGTTTTGTAGCTTGAGATCTGAAGCTCTGGAGCTTGGATCAACAAAGAGGAAACTGATTTGCAGACCTCTGGTAAGTGATCTATCTGTTAACTTGCATCTCTATTGATCTAGGAAAGTAGATTGTATTATGTACTTATTTGTTCCAGATCCACTTGGACTAGGGAGATATTTATTGAGTCATATTGGGTAGATTTATCTGCTAACAACAAGGGTTTGAAGCATAATGCAAGTTCAATATTTGCATAAATCACCAACCTCATTTTGGTACTATCGAAATCCATTTGTTGGGACATACACTATAAGCATCATAATTGATCCATAGGAACTACAAGGATTTTCTACCCTTGGATTTTTTATCACCATTACAAGGAGAACCATACATGGATCCAATACATCCATTGCTCTACAAAATTTTCAATAATTTTGTAGGGTTTCCATGCTTCCCATGGAGGTTCCACAACCTCTACAACATCCCATGCTTCTCTACAAACCCTTGTCCCTCCACACTCTACACTCATCACTCAATAAAGGATATACAACTTCTACAAACTTTAGATATATTCTATGATTTATATAATACATTTAAAGGGGCCTACCATTGCTCATTTGAAATTTTTTTCCATCATATAAAATTGGTATTTCACAGTTTTCCATTTGTCTTATTGGTTTGTGATATATGTGTGTTTGAAATAGCACATGTCTATACATAATGTGATTGCACGTACATAAACTTTAAACAGGTTCCACGGACTTCACAATATGTATCAAAGTCTCTACCATAGCTCATTGGAAAGGTATTTTCATCATCTAAAATGGGTATTTTGTGGTTTTTCATTTGGTTTTCTGTTTTGATATATATTGTCGATTTAAGTAACATATGTTTGCAAAAATAGTGTGTTTGTGTCCCTTGAGCTTCAACAAATAATTTTTCACTCCCTGGGACACCATAGAGCAAGTATGTTATATGGATGGAAACGTCTCTTCCATATATCAAATAGGTCTTTAACGAAATTGATTTTCATCACTTGCAAAATAATATATGAATGGATTTGTGGCAAGACATCAATTGCCTCCAAAATCATTATTATTTTCTTATGAATTTTCAAAAAATTGGATTTTATTAAATTCTATTTATCCATTGTAATTAGTATCAGCAATAAGCATTCCATTGTCCACACGGTTATGGGTCAACCACAAAAAACCCACAGTTGTGGGTTAACCCCACAAAATCCTTCTCTTCATTGGAAACTAACACATTGTAATCTTGGGTTTGTTTTTTGTATGAAATGATGGGACCATCATTTTCTAAGGGGGCATATGATCTAAATTCAGATATATAAGTCATAAAAGAATTAAATGGATAGTCCACACTGTCCCATCCATGGTTTTGGAATCTTCCATGCAACCCACAATTTAGAATACACCTATCCATGGTATTTTGTAGCCCATGGTTTGGTTCCATGGTATGGCTTCAAGGCACATTGTAATAATATTATATAAAGGATTTATGCCTTCTCAATAAAACAAACTATTATTTTGGCATCCTACATTTCCTTATTCTATTGAGTTATTATTGGGATTTTGGTTTTGAGTGCCTTTATTAGTATAGTTTGAGAGGTGGGGCTCAAAGAACCCTCTTTGAGCCTCACCCCTACATGTGGCCTATTTACTCTTTTTTTTTGTCTAGGCTATTCAAAGCTGGTCCGTTGTCCACTTCAACTTTGATACTATCTATTCTCCTCCTCTCTTGGTATTCAAGCCTACCAAGTCTCAACCCCCAAGATATGAATAATTTTCTTAGTGATCTCCATATCCCCCATTTTCATCTCTATCCCGCAATTCTCTTCCTTCTACTTCCAACAACGAAACATGGGTTCCTTATTATTAGTGAATCTCCCTCTATCAAAATTAATACATATCATCCAAAGGATAGACCTAGATATACCATATACCTTGGACACATAATCATTGATGGGTTCCCTTGGACTAACTAAGGGGGGACCTCGGTGCCCTCATATTGGTTGTTTCTTATTTCCTTGACTCCATCTCATAATAGCACCATTGAGAATCATATAGGTTGATGGTTTTCTTATCCAGTTTGGTTGAACAACCCAAATATCTGTGACTCCCTCCAAATTTTTAGTTTGTTTGGAAGCCCTTCAATTACATGCTTCCTGTGGTATCTGAGTTGTGTTGGAAACAATGATCTAGTTTTAGTTGTAGTTCCATGGACTTGTTTGACTTAATATTTTAGTTATGTGATTCACATGTGTAGAGTTACATTCTTCTTTACTCCTTCAAAATCTTGGGCCCCTTCAGTTTTAGCAAGGCTTCAGTACTATGATTCAACATTCCATGGGGATGGTCATTGTTTTGACATATTTATTTTAGGTCATCCATGGTTGGACCATGATTATGAATCAATTATATTTCAAATTCGGTCCCTAATTGACTCTGGTGATGCATTATATCTAACAATTATTCATGTATTGATCAAGCCCCTTTTGGTCTAGATCCTAGATTATATTGAATCATTGATACAAGCATGGGCATCACCTCCTCATCCTCATATTCTATAATATATACCTCATCTATTTTGAGTGATTTGTTTGTAAGCATGGGCCTCTGTAGCCCCTTGGTAAGGCAAGTCCTCTCCATCATGGTCCAAGTCTTTTGTCAATATGTCATACCATATCTCATGAAAGTATGAAATTCCTATGATGTATTTTGGCCATATGATGAGCTCATAACCACACACATCAAGGGGCATTCTATTGACATGCAAAATTTTCTTACCTACCTTGTCATTAGTTTCATCATCATTATAAATCATCATCGACAATATAAAAACCATTTTCACATATCATTCCATCCATATGACTTGGGGAAGTGATAAACTCCCCCAAAATTGAAATTCAAACCATGAAATTGACCATAAAAATTGAGGTTGCTACTTGTCCTTTGATAAGCATGACCTAGTCACTAATATTTCCCCAAAAGGCATGAAATGGTCCCAAAAATTGAATTTCAAGTTAAAATTTGTCATTACGCACTTCTTTAATGAAGTAAGAGTAAAAAATGGAGACAAACCTTGACATGGTCCAAAACCAATAACAAATTTAGCTTCCAAAACCCTAATTTCTCCACTAAGAAATCAAGGAGTTGTATACCATACACATTGTATCTAGACCTTTTTCTTGACCACTATTGTGCCTATAAAAATCCCTTAGTCACCATTCCATACACACAATTTCCATATCATAAACATCCAATCACTTTGACGAAATTCCTCCAGAAATGGAAGGATATTATATTATAATTTCTACTTTTTCCATTGAAGAGATCCATCTGTGACATTTGGATGGATATTGGAGGTCACAAAAGGAGACACAAGAACCTTCCCCTGGACAACTACAGAGGCACCATATTCTCTACATTATACTAAGGTGTGACTTTGTAACATTCTTTGTAATATCAATGAAAACACAATCTTTGATTCTATGCATTATATCTTGGTGATCTATGTTCTCAATGTGGTTTGAAGAGTGTGGACCGATTTTTTAGTTTAATTTTTTGTTGCTTTATTTTTTTCAATGAATCTACTACCAAGTATTTTCAAACCCTTTGGTGAATTCTCTTTTGCACACGTGTGTGAGAAATCACATACCACATGGGGAGATCTTTTTTGAACTCCCATATCATCATCTTAAACACTAGTTTCCTATTTCAACATACTTGAAAACTATTTATGTGAGTGGTAGACATGAACCACATGTGATGAGTTGTTCCCATACAATGAAATGCTATTGATCCACACAAAATAGTGCAAGAATAATTCTCCATTATTGAAATTAAGGTGACTTCCTTTCATGGGATCCATCCAACCAATCCTATTCCCCCCAACATAAACAAAACTTGGAATTAAACCATATTGTTAGAGGGTACATAGGGTTGATCGTCGTATGGTTGATGCACCACTATATCCACTGGAATTTATCTACCTACTTTCCATATCCTTTTAGAGGAATTATATAATTCCACAAACATCACATTTTGATCACCTCTCTACCTCCTCCACCCCAACATAATGACTCTATAAGGGACTAAACACTAAGCAATTTTATTATTATGAGTTTTCCTCCACCACGATGCATATCTCAATGAGGTTAGTTATAGAATGAAATTCTTGTACCTCAAAAGCAATTTTTACAATAAAAACACCCTCTAAATCAATAACCTTTTCCACATTATCATTGAACATTATGTCCGACATAAAAAAGAGTTTTACAATCACACAATTCACATGGAAAAGTAAAACGCATGGATCTAAAGGATGATGATAAGGACCTCCTATCACCACGAAATCTATAACAAGAATTTCCATCTCAATAGAAAAAAAACATGTCTCATTGATTGTTCAATATCTTATGCCTCATTGAATCCCTTGTGTAAAAGGGTCATCGTGAGTGTACCTTGAGGAATATGGGATACTTAGCATCCAATGTTAGACTTGTTTCTACACCTTTATAAAATTTTCAAATCCGTTACCACCTGATCCAATGAAAGAAAAAATGTAGGAAAACTTTTGTTTTGTAGCCAGCATTTAATCCAACTTATTGTCCATCACATCCAATTATTAGTGACCCCCTTGAAAAAAGACTTAATACATTTAGATTTTCAACAATGGAATCTTCTAAGTCTATCAATCCTTCTTCAAGATTTAGTTCCTAGCCAATCATGAAAACTTCTATCGATAACTTTTTTTCATCAGCAACATCATCGAGCATGGTGAAGTGTTTCTAACATTTCTTCTATCGCTTCCCAAAACATGTTCTTAAATTTCTCCTTCATTTCTCGTATTTCATTACTTAGGTGTAAAGTGTAATGCATTTTTTCTTTGGAAACATAAATAGAATACCAACTTTGATAACAATTGAAGTGAACTTTAAGGTTACTTCACTTGAGCATCCATTATAACAATATAATCCACAAAGGATAAAATAACATAATTGATTATTAAGTGATATATTCATTAAGATATAGTTGGTGTGTATATAAATACACATAAGGGGTGATAAGTCATTCCTTTGGAAAAGGGAATGACTTATCATTAATACAAATGTAACCAATGACTATATTACATAATAATTACTACATTGTGACCATAGTTGTAGTATACCCTAGGTATATTACAACAATACTGTAGCTCTCAAAAATAAGGAAAAACATGAAAAAACCCTAGATCCACCAAATATCCTTCGCATACTAGTATCACGCCAGCAAAACCCCTTGGCTCCAAGAACTTACATCTCCTTTCCCATGTTTAGCAAGTATCTCCTAGGGTTTAATCACAACACCCTAATATCCAAGTCTCTAAGGGATGAAACCCCAACCCTAGTATTCAAGATGTTCCATGTGCTCTAAGACAAGAAAGGTAATGTAAAAAGAAGAAGAACAATGTGTGTGAGAGAGAGGGAGGGAGAGTCAGTATGTGCCTCTCCTCACATCTCTAACATAAGATGATGATAAAGAATGCGAATGATGAAAATAATATCTCTTTCCTCTATATATATGAGAGGTAAGAGAGGTCAACAAAACATATGTTGGACTAAACCCTTACTAGCAGCCTTCAATCCACAAGTAGGCTCACACATGTGGAGTGATATCCCCTAAGAGTACACATTTCAAGATCCAAGGTGATGTGGTATGTAAGAAAGGATCCAATGCAAGGGTGCTCTAGGAGATGTGCATAATGCTCCTCAGAGCTTCTAATAACAACAATTATCCTATTGAGCCATGTGCTCCACTGGAGCCACTCCCCCTGCATGAGTATTATCACAACCCAAGCATCCCCAAGTCAACTCCATGAAGCATATAAGCTACCCCATGTTGTTTACAGATTAACACCTTCATCTGGAATGTCAAATTCTACTCCAATGAAATGCATCCTCTGAGTGGGAAACCTACTCTATGTGGCCAACATGTAGATTGTCACCAATTTTGTTGAAAGATATCCAACACTCTAAAGAAAAATGACCTGCAAGCATCCAACTAAGGTCAAGTGACCATTGAGTAAGTCATCTTCCAATGTGCAAATCCTTCACAGACAATACACAAGATGATCATACACCATGTACCCCAAATTTCATGAAGCACCCCAAACATGGTGTAAACACTTTCAAGGTAACCCCAAAAGATAACACTATAAATATTGTTACTTTGAAGTACATTTAGTACATATTTATATTCTTTGAGTTGTCTTGTGTATTTGGTTGAAATGAAGTAAAGTATATAGTACATTATTATTAATTATATTTCAAATTCATCACTAAAAGTGAATGTTAATATGAAAGAAATCTTGTGACCTTCAAGGTTGAGGTGTAATTTCTAATTTGCATTGAAATTTCAACACAACTCAACCTTACTATATGTACTTATTCATTTATGACCAATCATACTAATTTTTTCACCACTCAACTAGTGATCCTAGATTTGTTTAACCTTAACTACTTAATTTGTAACACAAACTCACCATGCCCTCTGTGCCTTAACTTTGCATAATATATGTGTGGAAACCCATGACCTCTGGAGTCTGGACTACGTGATACACTCTGTGCATGTGGATTTTGAGCTTCATGGAGAATCCCTATTTGAGAGTTGTTATATTGATTTTCAAGTAATTTGTTTGTGGAGGATGTGACAGGTAATTTGTTTCATGCATCGTCTAAGTTGATGTAGTTGTTTCACTTAAATTTGTATGACAAGGGTTTATGGCAAGCGATTTAGTCTCCTTTAGTGCTGAGTCATTATGAATTATTTGATAAAAACAAACCTTTGATGGGATTTTATGATCTAGGCATTTCATTTCAGCCCAGGGTATTGTTTTTACCTCTATTTTCATTGTGAAATACATATCGATTCCCCTTCGCTATGGGCATATGGGCATCTTGTTTTCAGCTCTATTGTCATTCCAAAATACATATTGATTCCCCCTTGGTTATGGGTATCTAAAGGTCTCATTTATATTATCTAAAGCACAGTTGAACATAGATTGTATAAGACTACATTGTATTGCAGAGATTGAGTTCATTGAACTAGTGTATATTGCAAAGACCATATTGTAAGACACTTGTAAACTATTGTAGAGACTATACTTAACTATTTTGTAAGATTTTTGAAGAGATTGTAGACCTGCATATAGAGATTATATTGTACAAAAACTGTATTGCAGAATATAGTATTTCCATCTTTGTATCTTCCACTTAAAAACATGGTTATTTGAAGTAATTTACTATTGAAGATGCACTCCTTGGTTTCCATTGAGTGGTGCTCACTTGAAATTAAAACTATCCAAAATGATCAAGTAATATCAAACACACCCTCATCTTCAATGATCTGTGGGATGACATCTGTGAAGGAGAACGTGATGATGCACCAAAGCACCTAAAATAGATAAAGAGCTTGCTATATGGAAAAACATAGATAAGAAAAAATTTCAGAAGTAGGGGGCGCTAGACACAAACATGGTTAGGGATGTAATATTCAATGTGTCCATTGTGGCAAGAAACGTCATGAGGAAAAGACATGCTGAATTTCATGGGAGAAAATCAGAGAGAAGAAATCAGGCATACGTAAAGCTCATGAGTCTGATAAATCTCTTGAATTTGCTAATTTCATTGTTGCATGTTGTAATGTTTCCATAAATGAAGTTCTATTCAATACCTAATTTTCATCTTGGAGAGATACTTGGTTGCTTGACATTGATGTAACCTACCACAAGACATTTAGAAAATACTTCTTTGAAGAATTGAATGACAATGTAGATGGTGTATTATATTTTGTAGATACATTTAGCCTCAAGACTAAGGGAATTGGAACTATCATGCCCAAATTGTCTGGATTCCCAAAATATATGATGCATAATGTTCTCTAACATCCAGAGTTTTAGAGAAACTTATTGTCTCTTGTGCATATTCAACCAAGGCCATTCCATCAACACATATTCAATGAGAAAGTTGAGAATTGATATCTTCTGACAACCAAGTCATCATGAATGGATAGGAAGATAGTAGATTCTTGAAGATGAAAGGGACATCTACAAGACCACATAATTTGCATGCCTCTCTCACCGTGATGAAGGTAACTGTCGACAAGACATTAGCCGATAGGACGTTCGATTTGTTTAGACAAAGTGCTTATGCGACATCTGCCAAGAACATGGAGAACACACAATGAAAGATTGCTCGTATAACAGGAAAAATGGCTAAGCATCTTGGTGTGCAATATGTGAAGTAAAAAGTCACGCCACGACTGACTACCACTTAAACTTAAAGAATCGACAAAACTACCAAGCCATCTACCAGACAAACGCAGTTGCACAGAACAACGATAATAACCAGCGAATCAATGCTCAAAACAAACAGAATAATCAAAGATATGAAGGTCGTCGATATGAGTGCCGGTTCAACAACCATAGTGGAGGTTATAAAGGTCGAGGTTGATTCTCTGGGAATCGCGACAACCTACCACGTTGGCCCATCCAGTTTTTCACATGATATAAAGAAGGTCATCGATATGCAGACTGCCCATACAATGACATAACCGATTTAAAATTTTGTACTAGCTATGGAGTCAGGGATCACTCATTAGAAAATTGTCGTACTATGCTTGATAAAATCAAGCATAAGAAAAATGTTAATGTCTTGTCGTGCGTTCAAAATCATGATGTAATCAATACAAAGAATCTACATATAGTAACCTGACAAGGGACAAAAATTGGGAGTGATAATCCACGCATAAGTAAAATAAAATAAAAGAACAATTATCCTAACCCAACTAAACAAAAACAATTGTATAAAGATGCAATGAATATATTTAAAGAATTTGCTCAACAAGAAGAAGCTAATGATAATCGACAAATAACAGTTAAAGAATTAATACGTTTAGTACAAGATGATAAAGTTGTATCTAAATTCTTTGAATTATTGTATAATATGAAACACAACAATAATACAGAAAAACAAACAAAAAACATATGCAGTCTAAACCAGAAGGACAAAAGTGATGCCGACCCACTTGTCGACCTAGAAATTGAAGGATACCATGTTTGACAAGTTGTACTCTACTTCAGTTCACAAGTAAACATGATGACTTGCGACACTTGGGAACAATTGGGTAGACCTTGACTATATGAGTCGGGAATATACCTCAAATTAGCCAACCAAGGTCCGATCGAACCTATCAAAGTTTGGAAAAATGTCGATACAACAATAAAAGGAATATCGACTAAAGTTGACTTTGAAATTATTGACCCTAAGGAAGGATCCAGTTCCTTCCCAGCTTTAGTAGGTCGACCTTGGGGAAGAAAAACGAAAGCATCAATATCTTTGGATAAAGAAAGGATAAAACTAAAGGGGAATGGACAAAAAGTCATAGTACCTATCCATTCATCCCAAAGAGAACCTTGGATAGAACCTATTGATGAAGAAATCAACATCTGACAATTATATCAAATACAAAATAATGGAGACTACACAGAACCCATTGTCTATGGCGAACTTCACTTAGGCAATCAAGATTCAATAGGATACAACTCCAATGCAGAATTATATGACTGGGAACTTGAAAACTATGAGACATAAGCAAGAGGTTGCTGGACCTTTCAAACAGTGCATAAGAAACCAGTCCAACAATGTTTCTTAGTTTCCATCATCCCAAAAATATTCAAAAAGAAAAGCAAGGAATACCCTACCTTAAAACCAACAAATGTAAGTATCAAACAAATCCCAAGATACAAATAAAGAGAATCACGAGTTATGCATATAGAACAAGTATGTAAAAACATTGGTGAACATGGCTGACTGCAGAGCCTAGTTGAAACCTTCACAGGACAAGCTGCTAGATGGTGGGATACTTATCAATCAAGATTATAGACATGGACAATAGCTTCGACTTACTTTGTAGAAAGATTCGGAGGAAAAAGGATAACCAAACAAGCCCAAATACCTATGTTCATCCAAGGGCAGGACCCAGAAGAAAACATAAGAACATGCAAAAAAGAGTGGAAAATACTTGGGTATAAAGACAAACGTACTTGGCCACACCTATTTCTATCGACGCTATCCGACTTACCAAATAAATGGTA
The DNA here is from genome assembly GCA_001517045.1 of Pseudotsuga menziesii. Taxonomy (NCBI): domain Eukaryota; kingdom Viridiplantae; phylum Streptophyta; class Pinopsida; order Pinales; family Pinaceae; genus Pseudotsuga; species Pseudotsuga menziesii. The sequence continues at coordinate 111,842 of LPNX011008978.1, read as the reverse complement.
CAAAATGGTAGAAGCATGAGGTGAAACATTTCAATGGCATGAGCTTAGAGAAAATTTCATCAAAGACTTTAGCTTTATACCACAAAATGAAAAGTTAGTCGAAACTGCAAAACAAATCAAAGCGTTTATAGAACTGACTGGGAAAAACAACCTAACACAAAATTATGATCGACCGATAATAACATGTAATAACATACAAACCAAGACAATACCATAGTCAACAAGACTACAAATGAAAAACAAAAATTCGAAAGGGAAAAGCTTTCGATGGAAATCACACCATTTAGAAACAACAAAACCAATTCACACAGTACTTAAAGTCGAGATAGCCAACAAAGAAGATACCAACCGAATGACTGTAGCAGACTTTCCTGCTACATTTTCATAGTTTAAAGAAGGGAGCCGACCGATCAATGAAACCAAAGCACCAGAATGGTTAGATGCCAAAGTGAAAACAAAAGAATTTGACATATCAAATGATGATCGACAAAAAATGGAAAAAATTGGAGATTACTGGAGTGAAGAACAAACAACCGAAATAGTAAACTTACTAAAATAATTTCAAGATGTATTCGCTAGAGACTACAAAGATCTCAAAGGTCTAGTCCATGAAATGGGTGAAATGAAGATCAACATTAAACTTGATGTCTGAGGTGTAAAGAAGAGGCCATATAAATTAGCTCATCAATACAAAGAGATAGTTAAGAAAGAGATTGATAATATTCTAGCAAAAGAAATTATCTACCCTATTGACCAATCGGAATGGGCAATTCCAATGGTTGTTCAACTAAATAAACACGACCCGACAAAGCTAAGGATCTGTGTTGACTTCAGAGAATTAAACCAAGTCACCTTAACAGACCCATTCCCAACACCCTATGCAGATGAAATCCTAAATGAAGTCACAGGACATGAATGCTACTCATTTACAGACCAATTCTCAGGTTACAACCAAGTACCAATAGCCAAAGAAGAACAGAAAAAGACAACATTTGTATGTGAATTCGGATCATTTGCCTACAGAGTTATGCATTTTGGTCTAAAAAATGCACCTACAGTATTTTCAATAATTGTGGTCAAAACATTTCAAAAATATATCTACAAAACAATGAAAATATATTTTGATGATTGGACAATATACTCTATGCTGAAAAATCACTACAAATGGCTAAGGCTCATGTTGGAACGATGCCAACAAATCCAACTATCTCTGAACATAAGGAAATGCATATTCCTAACTCCTATAGGGATAATGTTAAGACACATTGTATGCAAAGAAGGAATCAAGGTTGACTTTGCAAAAATAAAAATTATCCTCAACTTAAAACCACCAGTGAACGCAAGACAAGTCAGCATACTACTTGGTCATACAGGCTATTACAAGAAATTCATAAGATACTATCTAGATATGACCTATCCATTGGAAGAACTATTAAGAGAAGATCAGGAGTTCGTCTGGACAGATGAATGTAACATATCATTTGAAACACTAAAAAGGAAGCTAGTCGAGGAACCCATTCTAAGGTTCCCAAATTGGTTGATCAAATTCCACGTGCACATTGACGCATCAGGCCTAGCAATAGGAGAGGTCTTAACACAACCAGGGGAGGACGGAATGGATTACCCCATAGTTTACAGCAGCAGAAAACTAAATAAAGTAGAAAGAAACTATTTGACAACAGAAAGAGAAGCATTAGGAATGGTTTTTGCACTATAGAAGTATCGACATTACCTACTAGACAATCCTTTCATATTTTATACCAACCACCAAGCATTAAAATACCTTATAAACAAACCCTTACACCATGAGAGAATTTGTCAATGGCTACTACTATTCCAAGAATTCGAATTTGAAGTCATTGTTAGACCAGGAAAATTAAATGTCGGACCTGACCACTTGTCGTGAATCGACATAGGAGATGAGCCAACAAGAGTTGAAGAGGACCTACTGGATGCACATTTATTTGGAATAGAAGCAGTCCCGGCAGAATTAGAGGAAATAGCTCAATTCTTAGAAAATGGTCAAGCACCAGAGGGCATGAGCATGAAAAAGAAACAAATATTAGCCATGAAAGTTGCACCATATAGCCTCATAAATGTATTTTTATATAAAATGGTCCTGGACGACATCCTCAGAAGATGCATATTAGAACATGAAAGAGATAATATCATGTATGAAGCACATTATGGACCGACGGGGGGACATTTTCAAGCAGACACAACTGCCAATAAAATCCAACAGTCAAGGCTATGGTTGTAGAAATAATAGATCAATGCTATGAGAAATGATTCTAAGAATAAGCACAGGAAATAGATCTTGCTACTAAGAATTCTCACAAGCATACACAGGAAAAATAGAGAGAAGAAAAGAGACTGAATCACATGAATGAAGAGATGAATATTGGTGTGTATCCTTCCATTGAATAATTATGAATAATAGTGTACATAATTAGTACATCCCTCATAGGAAAATCAAATTGTATGGAAACAACTCATAAAGCTCAAAAAGGATCATTTACCAAAATATAGCAAACCCCCATAGGTGGCTAAAGCACTTCCCAAATCTATCAAGGACCTCATGAGTTGGAAAAAGCATGAGTGAGTTGTCAAGGAGATGGAAAAAAACATGCTAATCCTATAAAATGGAGAAAAACTAATGGAGGATGGGTTGGAAACAAAAGCTCCCAGTTTCCTAGTTGACTAGCTTTTATCTTATCCATAGAAAAGCAGGAAAAGCAGAATAAAGCAGAATAAAGCAGAATAAAGCAGAATCTACTGTAAATTCCTGTATACTAATTCTGGATGGTCAAAATGTGGTCAATATCAACCCATAATTGGAAATAAATCATTCCTAGGATATAGATGGCATGTATTGACTTTAAGGTGCAAGTGGATGCCAACTAATTAAGCTAGTGGGTGAATAATTAATCAAATAATGATTAATTATTTTATCCTAAGTTGTGAGTGGGTTTAATATATTCCAACACCCCCCCATAAGTCTAACTTTCTGATGGTATGACAAAAAAAATTTATGCATATAGGGCCTAGCAACAAGGCTATGGTCACCCTTTAACAATTATTATGTCCAGAAAAGTGAGGAAAGAGGCAAAACCACATGGGGAAAATCCTCCCTCAAGATAGGACAAGGCATAGAATTTGAAATGTGTCTTCAACATATCTTCATCTTCACTTTAATGAGCTGACTGAACTACTTCTGGATGAAGGACTCGTTGAATAAATCATGAACTCCATGATCATGTGCTGGAGTGTAGAACCTGCAAGGAGGAAGATGAGAGACTCCTTGTATCTCATCAACTGATGAAGTAGGAGCATTATCTAAATGCTTCTTTCTTCTGTCAAACTCTGATCTGAAAACATAATCTGAAATGGAAAAGAGATCTGTGCATACTCCTTCCCAAAGAGTACAAAAAATAAGGCAATTTATTTCACACCCAATTCCCTGAATAGCTACAAAATTGCAATGTGGATCACATGTCAATATTCCAATCTGATGTAGCACCTGTATAGATCTGATATGAGGATGATAAAACTCTGATATATCAGAAATATTATCATATTGAACAGCAAGGACAAAGGCTTCAATGGCTCCATGAGGATATAGGGCTAGACCAGGAAAATTATGAGCAACTAGGGAAAACTGATAGGTGTAAAAATCTGAATGATGGATGGGCATAAGATCTGAACCATAAGTGTTTAGAATAGATCCAAACATGTTTAATATCATTCCATATATGACTAAGGTCATGGATAACCAGCCACTGAAAGTTAGGAAAGACTTCAAATCATGTAAGATAAATATCACTGCATAAGAGACCAATGAGGAATCAACTAATGAGTTTGGGATTTGTATAGTATTTGGATATCAAAGGTATGGTAGATGGTATGGATGGTGGTATTATATGTGTATCAACCTTCAAATATGATTCTAAATCAGAATCCAAAGGATCACATATAAGCATATCAATAGATGCATGGGAATACACTGGTAATGAATCCTCTGTATGAAAGGAGGAAAGAATGAGATGTTCACAATCTTCAAGAAGGCTCTGAGTATTGATGCCAAGAAAAAAGGAGGATATGCTGAAGCACATGAGATCAAGTAAGGTAAGTGGTATGACACAAATAAGGCTTGATGTGGCTAAGCAAACATCCTGTAAGTCACTGGGTTGCGCACCATCAATGAGAGAGGTATGCAAGAGGTGTAAAGAATCTGGCACATAGATCTCAGAATATAAGATACGAGATTGAGAGAACAATGAATGGGTTATAGGATCATAATCAATATCAGCAGAAGCTCCATATGTTACTTCTTTTTCATCAATAGTATCACAAGAAGAAAAATCACCTTCAAGAGACACAGAAAAAGATGGCTCTTCAATATTTGCTTCTTCATTGAAGGAGGAAGCATTCAAATAAAAGAGGGCAGAAGCAACATGAACTATATGAGAAAATTCTTCATCATGATCAACTTCATTAGAGAATGTAGAGGCCAAGAAATCTTGAGAGAGAGAACAAGAGGAGATGCTAGGTTCGCTCCATGCTTCATCTTCAATTTCCTGCAAACCAAAAGCTTTGTCCAAAATTTTACAAAGCTCATATGGAAATTCAGTAAAATATATGAGATGATATATATTTGGAGACATTCCCAAACACATAATTCCATAATCTCTATCACGATTATTTATCCAATCAATCTTCTCTTCATAAGACTCAGGTTCACTCAATGCACCAATGGACACATCAAAGAGACATTGCCTCTTCAAGTATGCACTCATCTTTGGCTTCCAATCAGCATAGTTGAAAGGATATAGTAGAGGAACTTTTGAATCCATATTGAAGCTTTTGATATTCTCTAATAGATACTCTCTGCAATCTGCAAAACAAATTAAGAGAAAATCTTGTAAGCTAGACAAGCTCTTCTTCAGAGAGGGATAGGAGACTGGAAGCGCTCCTCAAATCTGTAGAACTTGATCAACCTTGTAGCTCTGATACCATGTAGAAATAATAGATCAATGCTATGAGAAATGATTCTAAGAAGAATCACATGAAATAGATCTTGCTACTAAGAATTCTCACAAGCATACACAGGAAAAATAGAGAGAAGAAAAGAGACTGAATCACATGAATGAAGAGATGAATATTGGTGTGTATCCTTCCATTGAATAATTATGAATAATAGTGTACATAAATAGTACATCCCTCATAGGAAAATATAATTGTATGGAAACAACTCATAAAGCTCAAAAAGGCTGACTTACCAAAATATAGCAAACCCCCATAGGTGGCTAAAGCACTTCCCAAATCTATCAAGGACCTCACGAGTTGGAAAAAGCATGAGTGAGTTGTCAAGGAGATGGAAAAAAACATGCTAATCCTAGAAAATGGAGAAAAACTAATGGAGGATGGATTGGAAACAAAAGCTCCCAATTTCCTAGTTGACTAGCTTTTATCTTATCCATAGAAAAGCAGGAAAAGCAGAAAAAGCAGAATAAAGCAGAATAAAACAGAATCTGTTGTAAAGTCCTGTATACTAATTCTGGATGGTCAAAAGGTGGTCAAGATCAACCCAGAATTGGAAATAAATCATTCCTATGATATAGATGGCATGTATTGACTTTAAGGTGCAAGTGGATGCCAACTAATTAAGCTAGTGGGTGAATAATTAATCAAATAATGATTAATTATTTTATCCTAAGTTGTGAGTGGGTTTAATATATTCCAACAATGGTGGCCGACACTATACAAAGATTGTAAAAAGTTTGTGAGCCAATGCGACAGATGTCAACGACTGGTTCAACCTCTTCCTAGTACAGAAATGCCCTTGATATCAGTAAACCCAAGTTTAACATTTGAAATTTGGGCCATCGGCTTCATAGGACCATTCCTGATACCAGCAAAAAGAACAGGTGCAAGGTACATAATATCTACAATAGAATATGTAACCAAGTGGGCAGAAGCAGAACGAGTCGACACATGTTTCAGTGAGATAGCTGCTAAATTTATCTACAAAAATATAATTACCAAATTTGGATGCCCAATAACCCTAATCAGTGACCAAGGGTCACACTTTATTAACAAAACCATCAAAGCACTAACAGACCAATTCAAAATTGACCACCGACGTAGTATAGCTTATCACCCTAAGTCGAATGGATCAATCGAGGAATTTAACAAAACATTAAAAAAGAGCCTAACAAAAATCTGCAATACTGACAAAGATGATTGGGATGAAAAGATACCAACAATACTATGGGCTTACAGAACAACATACAAGCTTTCGACCGACCAAACACCATTTCGACTAGTCTATGGACATGAAGCAGTTGTTCCACTACATTTTCGACAGCAAACACCTATCATAGCATATATTTTACATGACGATGTTGAAGAGGGCAGGAAGGACCGACTGATGCAATTAAGCAATCTAGAAGAACACCGACTGTTTGCTCTACAACACCAAGAAATCCAAAAACAACAGCAGAAGGCTTGGCACAATCACAATATCAAAAACAAAAATATGTCAGTAGGGGACCTCGCCTTACTATGCAACAATCGAGTAAAAGGAAAACCCAAAAAGTTACATACATAATGGATGGGACCTTACATTGTCGAAGAGATTCATGCCAACGGATCAGTCCGACTAAGGACATTACAAGGAATAATATTTCGAAAACTTGTTAATGGTGCCCAACTAAAATGGTACAAAAATCAAAACAAGTTCAAAAAAAAAAACCATAAATATAACGACCATAACTGTCAGACAAAAAAAAAACTATAAAAATATAAAAAGACTAAAAGCAACAAAAAAAAACCAACACCCATAACCCAGGATGACAGGAAATATCGAAAGATATAATAACCAGCACTTCGACAATCGACATCAAACCCATCGACATACCACCATTGAACACTCACATGATTGACATCGGCCGACGAAGGTCAAATTACGCCTTCATGACTACGGTCAGAAGGAGCGCGAAAATCAATTCGACATTAACACAAACTCTAGAGACCGCACTGGACCATCACTTCTGCCATTAATACATCCATCGACAGAAACGTCACCCACTCCACCTATAAATATCTGACCAGAAAAAGATCATTTACCGTATTTTGAAGAGATAGAGCAATTCAGCAGTCAGAAAGTTGAGAACCGAGAACCTGTAAGAAAAGTCGACCAAGAGACCGATGAAATGGTACCGAAGCAAACCATAGCTGTAGCTGCAAAGACAAAGGAACTGCAATATGTTGAAACCCCATTAATGAGAAGGTTAAGAAACATCAAGAGTGCCAAGTTATAAGAAACCTCATGGGCGAAAACTTGGGCCAAAATAAAGGAATGGGCCTATGTCAACAAGAAACCAACACAAGCAGCAGAGAAGATAAACCACAGCTCCATTATGAACTACATGAACACACCATTCATGATGATTTTTGGAGGAACGAAAGAAACAACGGTAAAATTCATTATCATCCTATACCACAACAGGAAATTTTACTTCGACAGGCAAGTAGAAATACTTGGTGAAGTCATATACAAGCTGACTGGTCTTTCAAACCAAGGCGACCCAATCCTTGTCGGCATAAAAGAAGGACTGGTAGAACGATTAAATAGAACACCATCAGGGAAAATTCAAAAGGGCTAATGATTAGTCAAATACAAGCCCGAACACCATAAATCGTGGCCAAAATCATAGCAATAGGGCTCACACCTACAGGTCGAGGGAGCGACCTAAAGCTGGATATGCTAGAAGCGATAGACACAATAGCAGAAACAAGAAAAGTTTACAGATGGGCTCAGTATGTCACCAACATGCTCAAAACTATCTGTGAGAAATGCCAGGAGTCGGTCGGGATCATAAGGTTCCCATCTCTGATAATCTAGATAGTGATGTACCACTTATGCCTATTCAGGGATAAGCAGTTCCAAGAACCAACAAAATTCCACATGTGCAGGTTCAAGCCATTTGCGTAGACTGGAACATTGAAGGAATTATCAAATGGAAAAGTACTATTGGAAAACTAGTTCCAAAACCTAAAAATCCAGACAACCAGATGGAGGGTGCCTCAGAACATCCGATGAAGTCTGTCGAAAATAGCTCATATTCAAATCGAGATGTTCCACACTATAGTTTGGTATATGTAGGGAGCAAAAGCAAAAGCAAAAACTCTCGACTATTACCCAATATTTGAAGAGATCTTCCGCGAGCTAGCTCGACAATCCAACACAAATTTATCCATACTAGCATAGGCTAAGGAATTAAACCTAGCAATTGAAGAACCACTGACAGACCAGGAGAAGGAAGAGAACTATGAAATCCGACTACATATCAACACCTTCATGTCAGAGGAAACACCAGCAGAAGACACCAATAGACTACAATTAGCAATCATACCACCAACGACCCAAAGGGGAAGTACATTGACAGAGCAACAGGTAACCAAACCAGCTGAGAAAAGTATCAGTCTAGTTCAACCACAGGAGGGAGGAGAAGGACTGGAGGAAGACATTGAATCCGACAACCCAGAATACGCTATAACAAAATCAGAAAACTAGCAAGGGAAATAGAAGTCGCAAGAAAAAAGGAAACTGAGACAAAAGGGAAGGGGAAGTGCAAGTTGATCCTTTCAGAATCAGAAGATGAAGAAGAACTAGTAGCTATGGTCATTGACATCATAGAAGACACTGTAGTGAACAAAGTTTTGGTCGAGACACAGTTCAAACACTTTATCGAGTCAGGAGCACAACAGGTCGATCGAAAAAAGGTAAAAAGTACAAACACTTCAACGACTGAAAACATTGTTGATTTAGTTTCTACACCTTCACCTCCATCTCCGACCCAGTATACACAAGAATAAAATCCACAGATACCCACCATAAGCCCAGTCGACATATGAAAAAATGCTATGCCAGAAACCTTGAAAGAGAGGTTCGACCAAGACTGTGATTTCCAGGCATACATTGAAAAATTGCCTGAACTACTCACCTTTGTCCAGAGGATCACCACCAAATGTCCACTGATTGAAGCTAGTGGATCAAGGAAGCTCATTCCTCAACAACCTGGACAAATACCCTAGAAACCAAGATCTGTGGGAATTATAAAGTTGACATTTTTAAAGAACCCTGACAAGACATCTCAATTTGTCGCAAGTCAAACTTCATCCTTTATCCCTACCAACATCCCACACCCTCCATTAGCCAATGAGCCAACAAGAGATGTGGAAGAAGAGAACCTAGAAGAAATCAACCGAGTAATCGACAACCTATTCTCTAACGACCCAGAGGATTCACCACCACAAGTCGAGGACCCAACACCAACTAACAATATCCCCACTACACCAATTACACCCGACCATTCACCATCTCCACCTCCACTTCCCAATCCAAAACCTATACCAAACCTTGAAACATATGTACCTGAACCATCTGCACCTGAACTCTCTATACAAAATTCTCTAGATACACATCCAGCTGTAGGGTTCACCCAAGAAATTCAACCAGAAGCTCCACTGACCATTGCATATCAGCAACCAAAAAACTCGCCACAAGAAAATCAACCACATGAGAATTTACTACTGGTAGATGCACATGCACAACAACAGGAAAAACAACAGACATAACAGCATAAACATAAAAGAAAAAGAGACAAAAGGAAGAAGGACCACCAAAGATAATCATAGTTGACAATGATCCACATTAACCAACTTGGATCGACTACTGCAGTCGACACAACAAAGCTAAAGGACGGAGAGTTGGGACAACTCTTAGAAACTCTGGCCACTGAAGAAGAAAAAAAGAAGCCAGATCAGATGCAGGGAGCTTGATGACATTGAGAACGAACAAGTCGAATTCCTGTCAAAATGCAGAAACTTAGCACAATCTATAATACCAGGGCCGATGGAAGTCGAAACTAACAAGCCACTAGAAAAAGCATATCAACTATTTGAGAGTGCGGTGGCGACCCTACAAGTACACATGAAAAATACAAAAGAAGAGCAAAAAAAGAGACATCAAGATTATTAATGCAACAGTACACAACATTTTCAAAAGCTTACAAAATCCTGCAAGACCACATCGAAGAATCTGTCATCATAGAAGAGGTACTCCGGGACTAGCCTACTTATTACGGGCAAGTATTTCAGCAGAACTAACAGACTCGAGAACAGATTCAAGCATTGGAAAATAGAAAAAGCACTGAAGAAGCACTGAGAAATACAATACAGGATCAAATCGTATTGGAGACAAGAAAACTGCAGAGACTCGAAAGACAAGCACACCAGTGGGTGTAGACAGCACTCCCAAGCTTGGAGAAACTAGATACCATCTGCCCACAGATGAAAAGACTACTGGAAATAGCAGAAGAAAAAGACCAATTCATGGGACCCGACATGGAAAGAATAGCAGACCTTTCCATTCAGGAGAAGATGTCGACCTTATCAAGCATCACAACACTGACCATCAACATCCAGAAAGTACTACAAAGTTGGACAAAATTTCAACACCAACTGGCTGTTACAGCAGAAGCAATCATTGAAGTATGCATACAGAAATGACCAACCATTCGACTACATAGCCCATGAAAAACAAACAATAGAATAACTATCTCAGATAGTAAATATTTTGAGTACCTCCCCTGTTTCTTCGGGACGAAGAAAGATTTTTTTCCTAGGGGAGATGTTGGAGGAGCTAGTCGGTGAGCCAACTAAGTCAAATAGCCGACTAATTAGAGATTAGGTCATGTCAGTTGACCAAACCGGCAGGTAGTTATATGTAACTATTTGTAAATCATATATATTAGGCTGTTGAGCCAGATGAGAACTAGGTTCAGTTCTGTGTTTGTATGGACCCTCATGATTTAATATAATCTGCTATTCAACATCTATGCTCTTGTCTCTTGTATCTGTTATGTCTGTATGCTTGAATATGTATTATTGGTAACCCTCTGTGATCTATGAGATTACAACAACATTGTCATCCAATCTTTTGTGGCATGCTAGATATGGGCATATCAATTATGATAGTCTTCGTTTGTTGAAGAAGAATGGTGTTTCTGGTTTTCCCATCATTCAAAAGAAGTTGAAATAGTGTGATGCTTTTATTCTTGACAAACATAGTAAGCAACCTTTTCGTGATTCAAATTCCAAAGCATGTAGAAAATTCAAGTTGATACACTCTGACTTGTGTGTCACCATGCATGTTGCTTATGCAAATGGTAATAAATATCTCAAGACTTTTATTGATGATTACAGTAGGAATTGTTGGGTTTATTTATTCAAGCAAAAATATGACGCATTTGAAACATTTAAAAATTTTCTTGTATTGATTGAAAATGAAGCACAATCTCACATTGGACCTCTTAGTAACAACAATGGAAAATAATTTACCTCTAATGAATTTGAAATCTATCACTATCAACATGGGATTATACATTAAACCACTTTTCCATATAATCCTTAACAAAATGGTGTAATGTTAAGAATGAATAGAACACTCTTGAATATGGTATGCTTCATGCTATTTTTCAAGAATGTAAAATTGATGTTTCTAGATGATGTAGTTTTGTGTGCTATATATTTGAGAAACATAAGTCCATCTCATGCTCTTTCCAAAAGTACCCTAGATATGAAATGCGGTATGTATGTATTCCTTCAATAAGGTTTGTTTAGGGTCTTTGGTTCCACCTATTATGCCTTAATTCCGAAGGAAAAAATAAAGAAACTTGGTGAAAGAACGATGTAAGGAGTTGAAAGTGCATCTTCTTGGGGTACTCCAACACCATCAAGGCATATCTTCTATACAGTAAGGTAAATAAAAAAATTATTCTTTCTAGGGATGTGTTTTTTCTTAAAACAAATAAACAAGACAAGTCTGTGGAGAGGCAACTTGATCATCTAGATAAATTTACCCATTTAAAGACATATCACGAATTTGACAATGAGATTCCACATGTTGAAGGAGGGAACCCTAACTTGGATCAATATTTGGAATATCCTTTTCCAAATCCATCTCCCCCTCATAAAGAATCTCTTGCCGCTCCACCAGTATGAGATGTTCAATTGGATGATGTAATTGAAAGGATTGGAAGAATGAATATTGAAGAGGATGACACACCATTAGTTGAGAAACCCATACCCTCATAAAAACTTTCAAACTGGTTCATAAAGACACTTTAAAGTGTTCACCTTGATGAAGCTAGAAGGATTAGAACCAGAAGTTCAACAAGAAAATAAGTTGGAGGTGATGTAGATGATTGTGAAAAGAATCCAAACAAATTGAATATGATGCTCTCATAAAGAATGGGACATGGAAGTTGGTGGAGCCTCCATTTGAAATCAAACTAATTGGACGCAAGTGGGTCTACAAGAACAAGTATAAATAAAATGGCTCACTTGAGAAGCATAAGATGAGGCTTGCGGCCAAAGTTTTTGCACAAAAAGATAACATTGACTATGAGGAGACTTTTTTCCCCCACAAAAAACTAGGCTACCATTTGTAGTCGATTGGATTTTCCTTCATAGAACGAGTGGAATGTTAATCAAATGTATGTGGAAACTACTTTCTTGGATGGAGACTTGAAAGAGAAATTCTTCATGTGTCAGCTAGAAGGTTTATTTGTGAAGGGACAATAAAAGAAGATATGAAAACTCATCAAGACTTTGTATGGACTTAAACAATCACCTCACACATGGTAGAAAAATCTAATTGGGCATATTTTGAAATTGAATTTCAAACACTTTAATCTTGATGATGGAACACTGTTTGTAAAAAAAATGCAAGATATGTTGTATATCTTGTAGTACATTGAAATGTTCTATTGAAGACAAGGAACAATAAAAGGTGCATTGCATCCATAAAGAATGAATTGAAGAAAGGAATTGAGATGACACATTTGGGGCATCTTCATTGCTACCTGGGTATTCAAGTGACTCATAATCCAAAGTTCATATTAATCTCCTAGAATAAGTACATTGGAGAGTTGTTAAATATGTTTGGCATAATCGAGTGTAACCCTCTTTCTACTCCACTGTACCATAATTTGAAGTTCACATCAAAAGAAGGAAATGAATTTGAGGATGCAACCAAGAACATATAGATTATTGGGAGCCTTTTCTACCTTACCACACATAAACTAGATCTCTCATTTGTTGTTGGGATCCTTTCCAGATTCATGTCAAAAATTTGTGAAGGACATTGGTCTATTGCAAGAGGAGTTATAAGATACTTGAAGGGGACTCAAGAATTTGGACTCGGGTATTCTAATATGGACGACTTCATTATTATTGGATATTATCATTCAGACTTTAATTCCAATGAAGAGAATGGAGTGACTAATTTAGGCTAACTCGTGATACTTAGATCATCATTTTTTTGTTGGAGATAACATATACATTGTGTTCCAACATATTACATAATAAAGGAAAAATATGTGGTTTTTGTAGAAGCAACAAAGTATATTGTGTGGCTTTAAGGAAGATACTGGAAGATTTGCAAGAGAAACAAGTGAATTATACCCCTCTTCTAGCTGACAACATGTTTGCAATCATGTTGGCTAAGAATCCTAGATTCCATCCTCTAGATAAGCATGTCAACAAAAAGTACCATTTGATTCAATATCATGTAGAGGCCAAGACTATTCATTTGAGACATTGTTCCATAAGTGAGAAAATTGCAAACATATCCAACAAAGCTCTTGGTAGAGAAAAAATTAAGAAATTTATAAAGATGCTTGGACTAAAAAACACCCCTTTTATAGAAGGGGGGGAATGTTGGACACCTAATCCTATGGGATTATGGTATCTTTTAAATATTAAACTTTTTAAATTGTATTTTGAAATTTCTAAATAATAAACTAAAATGAAAATTCATTGAGAAGTCCAAAGGACCTCTTGGAATCTAAAATCCAAAAGTTACTTCACCATGTATCAATAGGCCATTCACGTTAACAAAAATCAATCCATCTTGGAGTTTCCCAAGCTCACCGCTTCCTTATAATTCCTCGTTCTAGATTTTCAAAGGTGTTGTAATAATACTTAGGTCTACTTTTATTTTTCTTTCCTTAAAATTAAAATTGGTGTAGTTTGTTTTGGTGCATAAACTAAAACAAAGAGTAATAAATTGAAACGAATATTCATTGAGAAGTCCAAAGGACTTCTTGGAATATGAAATCCAAAAGTAATTTCTCCATGTATTAATAGGACATTCGCATAATAAAAAATCAATCCATATTGGAGTTTCCCAATCCTGTCTCTTGCTTGCAATTCCTCAAAGATATTATACTTGGCCCTCAAACATCTTCTACCTAGCCTATATCTTTGAATTAAGGAAACTCCTCTAACTTGACATTTTCAAAGGTGTTGCAGTAGCACTCAAGTCTTATTTTATTTTTATTTCCTTCAAATTAAATATGGTGTAGTATGCTTTGGATCATTTTTAGCCTCATTCTTGTTGTACTCTTATTGCATATTACCACCCAATGAATATCCCTCAAATTTGTATATTCTTACCATGCAACTTAGTTGGTTTTTTACCATCAAAATAGTTTTCATTCATACATTTTTGATTAGGTTTCATATCTTATTTTGGTTGAAAAATCATTATGATTTCATCTACAATCAAACCAAGGTGTGTTTTTATCTTGTTAGTGGTCACATGAAGCAATCCATAATACTTATGTTGATCACTATAACCAACAAATACTAAATTATTACATTTAGCATCTAATCTATTCTAGAAATGAAACATAGTTAGCAAATCAAAAACTTTTAGGTGACTAGTTTGAGTCTGTCTTCTTGACAAAGCCTATTCTAGGATGACCTTAAGGAATAGTTTTGTAGATATCCTATTTAGTGTATAAACAATATTATATAAAAAAATTATACAATACTTGGTTGGCGCTAGATGCAATCCAACATATACAGAGTCATCACAACTACTATGTGATTTATTTTCTATAAAACTCCATTCAATTATAGTATATTAATTAAAAAAATCTCTAAAGAGATCCTTGCTTACAAAAACACAAATATTATAGATGTGAATTCACCCTCATTATCAATACAAATGACCTTAATACTTTTACCATATTCTCTCTCTCTAGCTACCTTAAGGTCTTTAAACTCAACAAAGCATTAAACTTCTTTTTTGAAATAAACCCACATTTTATCAAGAAAAAAAAGTCAAAAAACAAAAAATATTTTACACTAACTATTTATATTGTCTTCATATGACAACATATATCACCCTCAACAAGATACAAGACAGTTTTTCTTTTCCAATACTTTCCATAATCAAAGAACAATATGTTGTGTTTCTCCACTATGCTTTGCATACTTCTTCCTTTCTATCATATATATATTTTGCAGTCACGCCACTTTTTAACCATTTTTCAATAAGTAAATATATTAAAAATTCAATTTCCATACCTTTGGTGTTGTAAAGTTTCCATTACATTGTTATTTACTCACCTCCTACCTAAAATGAAACAAAAGCGCATGACTCTTCTTTTTCAGATTTCGTAACATTGGTATGCTTCTTTATCAGGTACAAAGAAAAATAGGTTAATATACAAAAAAGTTTTAAAACATATGCAAAAGAGTTCTTGAGAGTTATCGACTCATTAGAGCAGTTTACATATTGAAACAAAAATGACTAAGACACATACCGACAGACTGAGCCAACCCATTCTTCCTGTAAATATCAAAGTTGATATTTCTAATATGAAGAGACCGATAGAGAGTGGGAATGATTAGGACTAAGTGCATACTATAAGATACTTCTAAAATACTACTGCAAGCGCTGAAAGTTGACAAAAAAAACTAACAGCTGCATAATGGAAAAGACTAATAAAAAATAAGCAAAATGCAGAAAATAACCAGAATAAGAGCGTTCTTAGGTATTGCTAATATCTCCCGCTTCCTCCATCTTCTCTTCCATAATTGGGAATTTGTAGTGTCCTGAGCTAGAAGAACCCTCTGATGTCATTTTAACTGGAAGAGGGATTTATTTCCTAAAAGGATTCATATTCGTCGCCTCACAGCTATCCAATTTATTCCTCTTGTAGTAGCTAGTAGAGGCCATGTTGGTCCTGTCCAAGGCTGGGGTAGCCTCTTTATCGGATTCCTTCATCTGGTGCTCCATGGGCTTGTATACCAGGGAAGGGCTCAGTGAAGAAGAAGTATTATCCTTCGGAGCGGGAGGAGGAGGAGGTGGACGGTTGTTAACTACATTTTTCCTATGAGGCTGCATCAACACCTAAACTAGAATATTTCTCACTCTCTAATAATTCCTGCGTCTAATGTATGCACATTTCCTATTCAATTGTTGGAGGACCAATTCCTCCTCCCAATCATCCAAAAGGTTTCCCAACTGCCCTGGAACAGAACTGTCAAATCCTCTATATGAAGAACCCTTGTTTCCTAGACACCCAGAAATTCCCCTTCCTTGACTGGCTCATCATGGGGTAGCCCTCAATATTTTATAAATTATGACTACCTCTTCGTGAGAATAGCTCTTGTATTCCTTCAAAATACAAGATCAGAAGTGAGTAGGATTTCCTCCTTTTGCTTGCACAATGACACAATTTACTATCAAGGTCTCGAATTCCTGTGAATAAAAAAGATTTGATCTATAAATAGTTATAGGATGAGACATGATCCTATCAATAATACTTTCCCTGTTCTTGAGAAGAGTTTGAGCAATGCAATGTTCTTTGTAGACTGGGAAAAGGAAACTTGAAAAAGTTAAAAAGAAACTTGGCTTCATCCTGAGGAAAAGTAAATGGCTGCAGAGAGACATGATGCAAAGAGTATCAGTTACCAGCTCAAAAGACTTATCGATGGAACTAGCCATTAAATTCAGTCCCTCATATATTGAGTTCCTTAAATTCCCAGGGAAAGTGAAACCTAAGACTTCATGCAGATGGGGGAGAGGTGTCTCTTCCATCACCTCCACACGCATCCTCTTTTCCATCTCATCACCCGCATCCGAGGTATCAACTACCTATGGTTGTGTTTCACCTCCCACAACCTTTTCCTACTATCTTTCATAATATAACCAAATTTACTACAATAATAACATTTAACACCCTTTATTGGTTTCCCTAAACTAGAAGGCTTATTGTTGCAATTGTTATTTTCTTCTTACTCATTTTATTTTTGCTCATGATATTGGTTAGAAATGCAATATTTGATGCTCTATTTCTTGTGATTGTTTTCTTCCAGCAATTATTTTGCAATAACTGATTACACAATTTCTCAACAATGATTTTCATTAATTTTATAGTGACATTTGAGGTTGTAGCAAAATTATTGATAGAGGGAGGCAAACTATTTAAAATAATCACAATACAGTCTCCCTCGTCTACCATTTTACCTATTGCAAATAATTAATTTTAGATGTATTTCAACTTCAATAAGTATTCTAAATAGAATCACCATCCTCCATCTTCATAAAATTAAAAATAAATTTTAGGTAAATAGCCCTACGTTTATTGGAGGTCTAAGGCATCTCTTGTAGCCTTGACCAAATTGTAACTGCATCCTCTAGATCTTGCACTTTTTTAAGCATGTCATCTGTCACAAATGACTTTATCAACACCGATGTTTTCTTATTATCAAATTCAAATTCTTTGTTCTAGTCAAGTCACTATCAAAATATCTTTAGTCCTTGTAACTAACCACACCTAAAAACCATAAGATGGGAATTGTGTGCTACTTTTAAACATTCAATGAGCGATCGTTAAAAAAATGATTGGATTTCAATAGTATGTTTAAATGAATCACCATTTCTTTTAAGAAGAAAACATTAAGCACTAATGAAAGAATAAAACCTCAAAAAACCAAACATTGCCACTATAAATAATATTGTGATGAAACACCATTACATAACACCACAACCTAACATCTCCTTTATCCCACAATTATTGTTGGAATTTATTGTGCCAAGAGGCACTTTCTTGAAACGATTGATTCATGAGTTGTGATCCGATAAACCAGGGTTTGTCACTATGTTGTGATAAAGAGGTATAATAGTGACCAAATAATGGAGGAACATGGTATAGGACAAGTGAAAGGTGCTATTGAAAACCAGCAATTAAGGATCTACTTCAAGGATGTTATCTCAAGAGTTTCAACTAATCCAATAGAGATGGGGGGAATAAGAAAGGATAATGCATAGGATATGTTGAAAATTATGGGATGCTAGGATAAAATTTAACCCATTTATGACTTCTTTATCATGATAAATAAGCCTAAAAAACTTCAATTAGAAGAGTGGAACAAATCTAGTTTGAAACCGGAAAAAAACACAAGCTAGGGGATTCTTAAGCAAAGAAAAAATCACTCCCAAGTATGAATCCACTTCATCCAACATGGGAGGGTATATCCAATATATTGAGGATCATGTAGTAATTTGAAAATTTATAGGGATTTGTCTCTTCAAGAAGGATATAATCTAATGGATCCATTTAAGATGGAAACCCAAAGGACAAGTGGATATTAAGTTAGGCTCCAAAGGATTCTAAGACATGGTTTTTGAGAATAGTATGTATTTATTCAAATTAATCAACCTTCACCTTTGATTCTGGATAGAAAGGTTTACTCCTAAAATGGAATATTTCATAGTAGCAATGTATACATATATTCCCTCCCTCGAGAGTTATGGAAATAAGAAACCCTTGTAGGTATAGGGAATACAAAAGTTTTAAAAATTTGGCCCATGGAGAACTCCTTCTTGCACCTAGAATTACTCAACAAATATGTTGTTGTTTCACCTTATCTAATATGAGATACAAGGTCTAAAGATGATGTAGCCACTTTTATAGTCTTCTCCTCTTTGACCACTTTTAATATGATATTATGTTTAAATTAAAAAATGAATCATACATTATTTATCATCATCTAATACACATGTGAATTATGCAGTGTCACATTAATTAGTTAATTACAACACTTATAAATAATATAAAGTACAACTATATAAGTTTTAAACCGCACAAATTATATTATATTAAATCTCAAGTATTACAATAAATATGAGTTTTCTAAAAAACTATCTCCATCTAACTTTACATGAAAATCATCTAGTACATCGATGACTTTTCAAAATATTACAATGGCTAAACCATTCCACTTGTACTTGGCTGCTAAGCCATACTTAGATCCTGCGGCAGCTTAAAAACCATACTTAACAACTTGAAACCATCAGCAACAGGCTCTTCATACTCGATGGAAAAGCCTCATCAATAAGCTCTTCATACTCAATGGAAAAACCTCAGCAACAGGATCTTCATACTCAATGGCCCACTTTTTGAGCTTTCTATCTATGCATGTGCTTCTGAGGTTTCTAAGTTTTATATCTGTGAACATGCTTTTATATCTGCACTGCATCAACCTCCCTCCTCATGTTGTTATAAAGCTTGTGATTAAGGTTAGCTACAAATAACACATGTTAAGCAATAAATTTTGCTGCTTGCTAAAAAGAGAAAACAAATAACTGAAAAATGTACATAGTAATTTCACAAGATTTAACATGGAAAAAATAAACAATTCCAACAAACAACGGGTGTACTCAAAATGCATAAACATATAGAACCAACGGACCTACAAATACATGAACATGAAATACCTCTCCATAAGGCCTGAAGATCAATGGCAGCATTGCTCAAAGCAAGAAATTATTTCCGAGAAATATATGAATGAACTTTGCACTGAATAATGTTTGTCAAATTTCCCAATACCTCAATTCTTCTAACATCTAATTCAACCATTTGACCCACTCTGAGGGAAAACCTTGGTTTTCTCTATATGAATAGTAAAGAAAATTTTAGGTTGTTTTTATTAGCATTTTAACTAAATAAAACAGTGGTGGAAGAATCCAAAACCTTAGAACATATACACTTAAATCCTATTATGAATCACCTAAAAAATATGCAATCTTAAACCTAACAAATGCACAAAATTGAAGGGTATATAGAAAATTCCATGTGGAGTGAACATAACAGTGGTCGTAATAATTTTCAAGATGGCTTACTAGGATATGGGGAAAAAAAATCCTTTCCATTAGTGTGGACCTCTCAAGTCATGGAAAACAAAGGTGGCTACTGGGTGCAGAGTTATGTTTGAGCCCTTAACTTTACAAGATCAAAATAAAAATCAAATAATCTATAAAAAAGATTATTTTTCAAGCACCCCTCACAGTTCTACTAACATCTAAAGGGAAGCTATTCCACTTTGAGAAAGGAAAAAGTGGTTCATCCTACTTGAAAAGGGGACGACCTTCCTCCCAATGAATCCCCTGTCTTGGAAGATGATGTTTTCTTCTGAGATTAGGTGAGGCCTACATGCAAAGTATGACAGGTGAAAGCATGAGCTTTTTTATACTGTGTAAATTGGAGTATGTCAAAAACTACTGTGTTTTTATTCCCCGGAGAAGATGAGATTAGGTCATCATAAAAAGGAATTAAAAATCGATAGCCAAATACTATACATCTAAAATAATTCTGAGTATCTATAGGATTTAAAATGTAAAATCAGTTATAGAATGTAAAATGAAGTGCAATCTACATTTCTCACCTGTTGTATGCATTTTTCCATTAGACTTCAAATTTAAAGCCTAGGCATAACATTTTCCACATATATTCCAAAGAACCAAGCAGAGGTGAAGGAGACTCATTTATACCTTGTAGTTTTGACCTGCTTGATACTTAGTAACCTAAACAAGGAAATTTTGACATTCGACTGGAGCCTCCTTCTGAATTGCTTGAAAATCATTCTATTATAGAAGTTAACATCTAATACATTACAATACAACAGAATATCTCCCATGAGAAAATTTGAGTAAAAATTTTGAAAATGATTAGGGCTGATAAAAAGCACATTAGTAAAACACCCATTTTGAACCAAAGCCACATGGAATGAAGCAAAACTATTATATTTCTACTACATACCAACACATGAACTCATTTTCTACAAAGATAAAGAGAAATAAATTGGCCGAGTTTGGAGATTTCTCCTGTCAAGAAGACCTCCTTGACATCAGGGTGGATTTCATTAATAACGACTGTTATTGTCAAGGTGTTTCCGTGTACGACCCGCACTCTCAAATTTGGATGCTTCCAAACAAACATAGTACCTTCCCTATTCAGAGGTTCATTCTACACACAATATGAAAGAGACCAGTTAGTAATGAAGAAAAACACTAACCAGAGTATTTACACTATTAATCATGGTGGAGAAATTTATGTAAATTTCATGATTCTACAAAGTTAAAACAACCCTTGACTCTACAACCATTAGAATAAGCCAGAATACAAGATACTTAATACAACCAACAAGGAAGATGTCCCTTTACTTTCAAAATCAAATAAAGGGAGAGGTGACAGAAGGCAAGATCCACCTTGTTCAGAGCTGCAAGACTTATTACCTTGACACCCAATTTATCAGTGCTCAGAAATGCATCATCAATGAGATTATTGATGCCTTCCTGAGCAAATGGAAAAAAATACTGCAAAAAAAGATATAAATCGATCCTCTCTTTGTTTAAGTTTCTTGGACAACTCTTTTGCGACGTTCACAAAACAACTAATGAAATTGGAAAATGATTATTCTTGGCCATATTTTTACTTTCCATCATTTCTGTCGCCCGCTGACTCAAGCACTGGGCCATTTGGAAAGTCAAAAACAACATTAAATTTGTTATGAAGTTAATAGTGTTTCTATGACTGCATGGACTGGTGTGAATGCACACTCCTTCATGTCAAAACAACTAAGTATTAAAACTTTAATCTACAATTGAATGCTAACATCAACAAGAAAGAAATAGTGATGTTTATTTGATCGTTGTAATACCTACTATATATTTTGGGATCGGGGTAATGTCTGTGCACATTTTCTTGTAGACCTACATTTGACATCTGACAATAGATTTCTTCTCTCTGTTCTTGATGGGAAAGTACATATTTTGGTTTAACATATGTACTTCTTTGCTTAAAAAAACATATGTAAATTATGCATAACATTGCAAAAATTAAAAATAACATTCTCCATAATAATGGTGACTTCTTGGATGCCTTTCCAACCAGTAAATCCTACATAAAAAAAATCACTTACTTCATTACCAACTACTAATGAAATAATATAATCCTTTCTTGAAACTACAAATAGGCAATGAGAACCCCTCACATATATTTGGAAATAGACTAACAATCATAGATAAAACTATGAAATTTCTTAGTCTTCAATATAATTTTAATCTAAGAATAAGAACAAAAAGCATTCTTGAGAATAGTATACCATGTATTCATAACCATTATGAGAAAATAGTTACCACATTCCTTTCTATGTTTATTATTTTTTATTTGCATTCTTAATTTTAAAATTGTTCTTCCCAGGCATTTTATAAGGCCTTGTCATTAATTTCTTAAATGCTACTAATGATCCTTCTACATTTACTATTAGGAAAGAGTTGTGGGCTAATTATGTGATCATTTAAATAAAGGTACATTCACCTTCATCCAAGATTTGTTTTGATAACTTTATCTCCCTCTTTTTTGGATAAATGCATATGATATAACATTACAAGACAATAAAAAGATACATCAATAATGATACACTATGAATCCATAATACATTCACATAATCATACATTATGAATCCATAAGGGAGTCACCCAAATGAGCTTGGAATTGAAATATCACAAACATCCCATATCTTTCATGGCTACTGTTACAGTTGCAACAATTATGGTCACAAAGCTATCCATTGCAGAGCCCATGGAAGAAATATTCCAATAATAAACATAGATATGAAGTCTTTCAAGTTTAAATGTTTTAATTGTCAATGCTTGGGTCATATGGCCAAATATTGTAAGCTGACATATACAAAAGTTTGGAGAAAGAATTATGTGGGTTTAATCAAAGGTATTGTACCTAAAAATACAAGAATATGGAAGGAAAAATCAGTTGAAAAAACTAGCACTGAAGCAGTCCAAACTTCTAAAGATAACAAAAGTGAACACAAGGAATTAGAAGACCATGAAAGAACTTCTATCTAATTTTTATTAATGATCTCTTAAAAGACTAAAAAGGACTTATTTATGGATTTTTTTAACTCTATCATGAATACCAATATTCGAATAAATAAGTCAAACAAAGTCTGTGGCAGTAAGAGTAGATGAGTTTGTATAAACTTATTGTAATATCCCCAATATAAAATTGTAATATTCCAAGGCAATTTGTACTAGGCTATCAATATTCCTCAAAGACAATTAGGCTAGTTTTAGCTACGACTCGTTAGAGTTGTAAGTTCACTTGATCCTGCTATAAAGAACTATGAAATTATTGACTGTTAGATGGCTTGTGAGTTTCCGAACTTCATACCTTGCCCCTTAGCTTAAAAGTATGTGTCACTGCTGTAGGTTTCACTCTTCCTAAATTTTAGGTCCCTTCCTTTTTACGATGGAGTTGAAACACTTGGTAAATTTATTGTTGTAGCCTACTGTGGTGTTTTGTTTGTACAATTTGTCATACATTTGGATGGCATACTACTGTAAGAATCTCTACCATTAAGTGTGTTACCCAAACTGTTGTACAAAGATTCTAAGTGTTGTATTTCCATGCATAATTGTAATAACCAACAACATCACAACATTTCAATAGGAAAATGCACAAAATATCATACTTTAAGAGACATTTCCAGCTCTGAAAAATATTATGAGAACAAGATTCACATGCCTATGTGAGATGAATGCAATTTTCTCAAGGAATTTTAACTCTTCTCTATATATTTTGACTTCAAACACGACGTCTCCTTCAACCCAAAATGTAGCAACAGAGAAGATGAATTTTGTCCCTTCTGAAGCTTATATCAACAATGCATTATCTTGTTCCTGTAGCAGTGATTTTTACAAATAAAAACTCTGATGGTAGCGTCCTGGGAATAGAGAGTGATGGTGTTAATTTCATATACAAATAGTAGTGAACAAGAGTGGATATATATGCCTGGGGATACGTTCTCCTCCTCTACCACAAATTTCCCAAAACCACAACGTGTTATTTTCCCCAAAGATCAAAACGACTTCATCTTTTTCTTTGAGGTGGAAGATGAATGGTATTTAGTCACTACTGGTGCGCCTCCTTCCACAAAAGACTTCTCCAACCCAAGTGTGTCTCACTCTAAAACATCAACAAACTGCTTGAAATATGGTAATATCTTCCAACTAAAGAGGAATTATGATGAAACTTGGGAAGAAAACCTTTAGCAATTCCTAACAACTCATGAATATTTTGTCTAATACAAGGTGAAGCATAGACTGTCTATGAGGACAAATCCTAGTACTCATACAAATACTTGAGAGAGTAAAATTGTTTAAAGATGACAGAACATGTAAGGCAACTTAGAAGACCTAATGGGGTATTGAGTATAAACAGACTGGTTGACCATATTTATGATTGTGTTGGGAAGTCTAGCAAAGCTTGTTGAAATCTTGAAGAAATAATGTTAAAATAAAAGTGTTATGAAGAGTAACTCTCTAGATTGGAAATGAATTGAGAGCTTAAGGACTGTTTGAAACATACCTTATTCACTTTGCAATAAGGAAGCTTCTCATTTTCAAAAGCACTGTGACATTTTCTAGGAGTGACCATCATAGGACAAAAAAAAGACTGGATTGTGTATAGAGCAGTTTGTAATGGAAGGTATAAGCTAGGAAAATGTAAAGTGTACAAGAAGAACAACAATGATGAAGATCATTAACAAAGGAAGCATGAACACAGGGGGAGATGATCAAAATGACAAAATTCCTGAGCAAAGTTCAGAGAGGTGTTGGAGCAGAGTCTCGCAGCTACAGGAAAAGTTGCCATTTTGGCGGATAGACAGTTTGGCGAAGACGAAGAGATAAGGTGAAGCTACAATGTCGTAGCATGTTTCTAGCTACAGAGCAGAGCCGAAAACTATGACTGTTGAAACATAGAAGTCAAGGAAGATGACAGTACCTGAGCGGCCGAGAAGAGAGAGCTCAACCACTGCATTGAAGGCAGCAGCGAAAATAGGAGGGCTCAGCTACCCTCATAAAGGAAAAGGAGCAACGAGGCTGAGTTATTGAAGACGAAGGACAGAAGACGGGAAGCGGTGCATAGTACCCATGGTCAGCACCGGGAAGCATGGAAGACTGCAGAGAGTAGTGGTGTGACGGAAAGTGTCTACCCCAAGTACAGATATGCCGACTGTCACTAGTTAGGGTTTGGGTTACTGTTGGGACAGGCCCACAGTGTTGTAATGGCGAGACCTTCGGGCTGCCTATAAAAGGATGTAATTTGTATTGTAAAAGGTTGGCATTTTGGACATTTTAGGCCATCCAGCTAGTCATATTATCAGTAGTCTGTTAGCTTACTGTTATTTTGTATTGTAACAATCCACAGGGATTGATAGATTGAGAGAGAGAGAGAGAGAGAGAGAGAGAGAGAGAGAGTATATTGTAATAAGGGCGCAATATAGAGATAGAGAAGAGATCTAGGAGAGAAGGGCTCCAGGCTGTGTGCAGAGTTACCCAGAAGATCTCTAGCTGCATATGCGGTGCAGCAGAACTGTGTACCTCTCTCAAGCTATAATATAGAAACACAGTTCTGTGGACGTAACTTCCACCCTGGAAGTGAACCACGTAAAACCAGAGTGTTATGTGCTTGATTCATGTGATTGTATTTACTTGTTATATCTGTCATTCATTACATGAACTTTGCTTACAGCAAATGTATGTGTATGTTATTCAGTTCACGGCATATTACAGGGATAAATGCAAGTTGAAGTCTTTAAGTATTCTGGATAAGAGTGTCTAAGTTCCACTTGAGACAGTTAAGAGTCGCACTATAAAACAGCTTCGCGTATTGTGTCCGGTAATTTAACACCAGTAAGATAAGTACGCTGAGTTGCAGCGGTAGGATATCGCAGGGAGGCGATATCGCACCAGCAGAGGAGCTGCGGTGCGTGATACCGTGGGTTGAGGAGTGAGCGTAGGAAAGAGTTAGGTGTTGGCCAAGGTGCGGCAATGCAATAGAGGTTGGAGTCATTGCAAGCAAGAGGAACTGCGCATCGCGTTGCAGAGAGGAAAGAGCGGTCTCGCGAGCTAAGAAGGGCTGCGAGACGCACATAGGATGCCATACAGAACCTGGTCGAGACACTTGAGTCCTTGACCAACCCATTAGAATCACTTCGGGTGAGACTTCAGGCTGCTCCGAGGTCTATCACTGAAAGGGCCAGTGAGCTAGGGGTGTTGTTGGTTCATTATAGTAAACCCGGGTCTGCCCGGACGACCAACAAATGGTTCCGTTGCCGGTTTTGAATAAACTGAGCACAGATATTCTGTTGGAATCCTACTAGAGATGAACTCAACGAGTGAGTTGTGTCTAACGAGAAAGAGTTTGCTGAATGAGAGAATAAGAGTCCTATACTGAGTACAGAGGACTGGTTACAAAAACATATTGTTATAGACCTGCACACGATATTTTTTGCAACCTTTGGAAATGAGCTTTACGACTGGTTATCAAAGTTGACTGACAAGAACATATTCAAGAAGAAAAGACACATTGTCTGGACACCGGAGCTGATTCAGACCGTGAAGAACCTTGATAATCCCATTACGAGGACAGTAGACTTCTGGCTTGCGAGTGTGCTAGAAGGCTTCGTCACAGAGTTTGCAGTTGACCAGAGAAAAAGCTTCAGCGAGGCTGAGCGGTACTTCTTCAAAGGATATCGTGGTAAGTACCTAAAATATTTAAACTTGTCCATTAAGATGTTGTTATATGAAAAAGGAAGAATGGATCTAGTTTCAGATGAATAAGTAAAGATAGTAATGTCACAAGAGTTTGAAAGTGATTTTGATGACATTGGACGTACACGTAGTGGAAAGAAATACAAAGTAGATTTCAGCTCTCCCATATTTGAAGATAGTTCAGATAGTACTAGACAACAGAGTCACAGTACCACAGAAAGAACAGAAGGGGGTATCCCTTACCACCCTTATACCCCACAGAAACAAATCGAGACTCAGAACAATCCCGTAGGAACTCCATCTAGTAGCTCGCAGATAGTACATACTACCGCTAAATCACCTCCACCTACACCGCCGAGTGGTAGTAACACAGCAAATCAACACCCACCACGTAGAAATAGAATGGGGGATGATATGAAGCTACCTATCTTTAAGGGTACAGGGGTAGAGGACCCAGAGCAGCATTGGTTTCTATGCGAAGCCGTGTGGACCATTAAAGCAATCAATGATGATAATAGTAAACTTGTACAGTTGGTAACCACACTGAGAGAACGAGCCTTAACATGGTATATGAAGTATACCTCAGCGGTACCCAGAACACTTGTCTAGGTCATGACTGCTATGATTAAAGATTTTAAGAAACCTAAGTCTGAGTCATAGTGCATTACAGAGCTCAAAGACATCAAACAGTTACCTACAGAGTCAGTGTGGGACTTTGATCAGAAATTTAAAGCCCTTATAGACCAAGTCAGCTTTGAGTTTGTGCCGGAGCAGCATAAGGAATGGTTTATTGTAGCACTGCTCCCTCACATTAGACTACCATTAATGCAGTAGAAAATCCAGACATAGGACGACGCGTTGGAGATGGCGATGAAACTAGAGGCTTCACCTCTAGCTGAAACTAGCACAGGTATGACAAATCTGCAAAACCAGTTGGCTAATCTCACAATACAGATGCATGAACTTAAGAAAGGGAAAGAGGTTGCGCAAGACATTTGGTGCGTAAAGTGTAAAGCACAAGGCCATACTAAAGATAACTGTCCAGTCTTTGTAGAATATCTAGCAAACATGGCTCCTAACCCCTTACCATAGACCCATGGGCCGTGGTGCGAAATATGCAAAACAAGAGGACATCTACCTCACCAGTGCCCTCTACTTCAGAAGTACGTACAGACACCTAAGAAATTATACTGTGTCTTCTGCAAGTCTATAGGCCATGATGAACACGATTGCTGAGCCTATGATCTCATGCTTAAGAGCAAGCAAGACCTGTACAGAGTCCAATCAGAAACACAGGGTCCAGCAACAGGACCACAGCATGATCCGGCTTATGTTGGCCGTGGAGGAGGATTCAGAGGACGAGGAGGATTCAAAGGCTTTGGCCGTGGTCATGGACCAGTCACTTGTTACAACTGTGGAGTTGTAGGACATTATGCTAGGGACTGTCAGAGCCCTACCACCACATGTAACTATTGCAAATCTTACGATCACGCTATAGAAGACTGTCCTACTTTGATAGCTAAGATCAGAGAACCTAAGCCAGCAGTACACCAGAACATTCAGTTTATTGCTGCTTAGCAGGAAGAACCAGAACTAAGAGTCAACATTGTGACTCGTAGAAGTGTTTCCACCAATGAGGCATCGTCGGTTACTGAAATGACCACAGGTCAGGAGTGGGTGCGTAAAGCTCCTAAAAAAGCAACACCACTTGACCTACAGAAGAACAAACAGACATTTCAGGAAGCTAATATTTTCTTTGATAACCCTATGCAATCAGGATCGCAAGTACCACCATCTAGGGGCGTATCGCAGCAAGCACCTTGTGGCGTTAGCCCTGACCAGACATCGCAGGCTACCACATCGGGTGCTTGTGACGAAGATGAGTTGGCAGGAAGTGTACAATCCTTCCTACATAGTTGTTTAAAACTCATGAGAAATGAGCAAGCTATTGGATAACTTCAGTGCATCATAGATCAGTGTCAACCATCTTCTTCCATGAGTAGTGCACAGCGCGTTGTTCATAGTATTAGGGGACATACAAGAACAGGAAGAGAGATGCGACTCACAGCACAGGTTGGATAATTTGAAATGGACGAGGTGATCCTAGATCTGGGATCATAGGTAAATGTTCTAACTAAGAAGACATGGGAACATATGGGTAGCCCTAAGTTAGTTAGATTGCCTATCCATCTGTGATTAGCTAATAAACAGCGGGTATCACCCCTGGGTCAATAATCGTAGGTGCCAGTTGACATTGACAGAGTTCGCAGCTCCGCGGACTTTGAAGTTATAGAAATAATTGGCGATAGTAGACCATATCCAGCACTACTAGGCATTGATTGGGCAATAGGTAACATGGTCATTATCGACTTAAAGAGAAGACAAATGACCTTTGAGGACGCGCAGATCTGGGTCATCGCACCGTTAGATACTCTTCAGGGTCCTAGATACATTGAACCTATCCGAGCAGAGGAAGAGGCACGTAACATGGACAGTCTCTATCAGATGACTACGAACCAGAGCGACTACATCAATCCAACCGTAGAAGGGAACATTATTTGGCGATGCGACAGCTCATGCGCATGAGATTCGGATGTTGGTCTAGAGAACTGGCAGAACAGACTTTACGAAGTCTCAGCACGCAGATGTGCGTATATGAATAAGTCATTGCGATGGATTGGCGCAGAGATCAATGAGATTCCATCATTTCATGGTATAATAGACATCCAGGAATTTCTCATGTAGTTTGAACAACAAATCCCTCACGAGCAGAGGATCGCAGCTATGGATCTTGCAGTACGAGCCACACCTGCAAGATGGTGGTATGCACATAAAGAGAATATCGCATCATGGGATGATCTTAAAAGATTGATGGCGATCAGATTCTCTACCGACAGAGAGCATATCCAGCAGAGATACACAGGAGAAAGTGACCCCAGGACACACATTCAGACATGTGAACAGAATTGGTCGGACATTCCAGCGGATGAATGGGTTCACCAATTCATTCACACTTTAGACCCAGTTCCACGGAACTGGTACACAGAGACTGAATTGCGCAAGGGAACGATTACATTGCCACTTCTAATAGACATCTTTCTACTCACCTTCGCTTTTGAATCTGAGTATCCAAATGTTGATCAGGCCCTAGAGATAATAAAGGTTAAGATATTTGAGGGTTCTACCCTATCAGTACAGACTCAACATGAGTGGGCCATCTAGTTAGAATATTCACTTGAGTGCTACAATTTTGCATCAGAACCAGAGGAGGACGATGAGGATCCTCGAAACATCAACATTCCAAATTCAGAAGGGACTCGTGATGTTGATGGACCGAAGCTACAGACTCCAGAAATCACAGAGCCGCTCAAGATTAAAAAGATCAATATTGGCTCAGACACAGAACCAAAGTTTGCCTCTATTGGAGACTATTGGACCGATGAAACAGTTGGACAGATTGCAGACTTGTTACATGACTATCAGGACCTATTTCCCACTAAGTTCACAGAGATGAAGGGAATAGTCGGAGACCTGGGAGTAATGAGGATACCATTGAAAGAGGATGCTAGACCAGTCAAGCAGTGTCCATACAGATTAAATCCGCGATACAAAGAAAAAGTTAAGGATGAGATCAATAAGATGCTAGCAGCAGGCATCATTGAGCCTGTGGAAGAGAGCGAATGGGTTAGTCCCATGGTCATGCAAGAGAAGAAAACCAAAGGAGACATCAGGATCTATGTCGAATTACGTAAACTCAACGACGCATCGCTTCATGATCCATTCCTGACACCTTTCACTGATGAAGTATTAGACAATGTGGGAGGACAGGAGGTCTACTCTTTCACTGATGGCTTTTCAGGCTATCACCAGATCAGGATCCACCCAGAAGATCGGCATAAGACCACATTTGCAACAGAATGGGGCTCATTCCAGTATACGGTAATGCCCTTTGGTCTTAAGAATGCACCAACTATCTTTTCTAGAGTAGTAGTTGCTGTATTTAAAGAATACATCCATAAATTCCTAGAAGTTTATTTTGATGATTGGACTGTATTTGGATTAATTGACAAGCACATAGGAGATTTAAGACTGATGTTAGAGAAATGTATGCAGTACCAGATTTCTTTGAACTTGAAAAAATGTATATTCTGTGCGCCATTTGGTTTTTTGTTGGGTCACATTGTTTGCAGGCAATGCTTGATGCTAGATCCTGCAAATATTGCCATCATTGTAAATCTTCCAGCACCCAACTCAGTCAAACAATTGAGAACAGTACTTGGTCATACCGGGTACTACAAAAAATTCATCAAGGGATACGCAAAGATTACAGCACCAATGGAAAAACTGTTAAAGAAAGATGTAAAATTCCTATGGAATGAAGAATGCCAGCAGAGTCTAAACACACTTAAAGAGAAGATGGTTACAACACCCATATTAGTATTCCCAGACTGGACTAAGTC
>LPNX011008978.1:1377-80544 GCA_001517045.1 Pseudotsuga menziesii | reverse complement strand
CATGTACATGTGGATGCATCTGGCATCGCACTAGGGGTTGTTTTAACGCAACCAGGAGAAGGAGGTATCGATCATCCTATCGCATACTCCAGTAGAAAGCTGTCGACAGCAGAAAAGAACTACACCACAACAGAAAGAGAAGGATTAGCTATGGTGTACATGCTACAGAAGTTCAGGGACTACCTATTGGGTGCCTCGTTCAATATTTTTACTGACCATTCCGCATTGAAGTATCCGATCAATAAGCCAGTGTTAGGGGGAATAATCTGCAGATGGTTACTCCTCTTTCAGGAGTATGATTTTGAAATCATTGTCAAACCAGGAATATTGAATGCTGGACCTGATCATCTGTCGCAAATAGACTCAGGAGAAGAGCCAAGTAATCTAGAGGACAATTTTCCAGATGCGCAATTGTTTTCTATCCATATCGCAGATGAGTACTATGCTGATATCATTCACTTTCTCACTACAGGAAGGGCACCTGAGGAGTTTATCAAGCATCAAAAGAGGGAGTTGGTTGTTAAAGCAGCAGACTTCACCCTGATCGCAGGATAGTTATATAAGTTAGGTCCAGATGAATTCCTGCGCAGATGTGTGATGCCGCATGAAAAAGAGGCTATTATTAGAGAAGCACATTCAGGTACCACAGGAGGTCATTTCGCTGGAAAGCAGACTGCGCAGAAAATCCTGACCGTAGGATTATGGTGGCCAACGTTACACAAAGACACTAAGGACTTTTGCAGATGCTACGATATCTGCCAAAGGGTAGGAAAACCTTCACGACAAGATGAAATGTCGCTGCGACCATAGGTTACGTTGCATGTATTTGACAAGTGGGCTATAGATTTTGTGGGTCCTATCAACCCACCAGGAAAACGAACTGGTGCGAGATATATCATCACGGGAACAGAGTACCTCACTAGGTGGGTAGAGGCCAAAGCAGTAAGAAATTGTGACGCTGCTATAGCCGCACAATTCATTTTTGAAAACATCATCACTAGATTTGGATGCCCAGTAATTTTGATGAGTGATCAAGGCACCCACTTCTTGAACCGCACCATTGAGGCCTTGACGGAAGAATTCCAGAGACAGCACCATAAGAGCACTCCCTACCACCCGCAAGCTAATGGTACGGTGGAGGCCTTTAACAAGATTTTAGAAAATGCTCTTACTAAGATATGCAACAGCCAAAGGAATGATTGGGACCTCAAAATTAACGCTGTATTATGGGCATATAGGACTACATGCAAGAAACTTATAGGACACACACCTTTCAGCTTGATGTATGGACAGGAGGCTGTTATGCCTATGGAGTATATCCTTCCCAGTTTAAGAATTGCTCAGATCACTGAAATGGCTGATACAGACACGGTGCATGAGAGGCTAGCGCAGCTGCTTGCCTTAGAGGAAGACAGATTCATCGCTGGATTCCATCAGAAAGTACAGAAGGCACAAGAAAAAGCTTGGCATGACAGGCACATTAAGAGTAAGACTCTTCAAATTGGAGACCTATTACTCCTCTATGACAGTAAATTTCTTAAGTTTCCAGGGAAGTTCAAGACGCATTGGTTGGGGCCATATCGGATACAGAAAGTCACAGAGGGAGGAGTTGTTCAGCTCAGCAAACTGAATGGGGAGCTTCTTCCCATGATGATCAATGGAAGTAGGCTTAAGATTTATAGTGACAGCCACTCCACCTCTCATCCCTAATTCAGAGTCGCGGATGGTGCAGATGTCCAGCGTAGTTGAAAGGAGGCATCGCACCGGGAATTAGTCTACACCAGCAGGTATTCTAAGTATAAGGAATCGCATAAGGATGGTTCATCTTGAAAAAAAAACACGTAATTTTGTTTTGAGCAAGTGATGCGGTGTGGCATCGCAGCAGTGCGATGTTTCTCTGTGCCACGTACCCCGCTTTTGTAACGAGACAGAGGGCTAGTCAAGTCGCCTTCTGACAGGAATTTAATGAGGAAATGACCAGTATACCTTACCGTAGATTTGGCACGGCATAATAAATTTTTCTAGATTTGGCAAATCTTCGACGAGACTGGCGCCTGCATACACACGTTTCGAGGAAAATTGATCAGATTTCAGCATTTACTGAGGATCAGAATGACGGGTGTGGTCTCTTCCAAGCAATTAATACAATCGACGGGTTCAGTCTAGATGACCATTGCATCCGGGATTACCGCCTTCAGCATAAAAGAATAAATTATTCATTCGAGAGGGTTACTTTTGCAAAGAGCCGAGAGCTATAGAGTGCAGTATTAAGTTTCCCCTGTCTAGAGCTAATTTCGTTACTAAGTGCTGTGATTTCCAAATTTTGCAGCCATTGACAATCCAAATTATAACACCGAGTGGGTTCTACCCGAGGAGGAACCTTTAGAAGACACTCTGAGATGCTTCGAGCATGGTGGCCGTGTGACCACTATGGCGACGCCATCCAGGGTTGTGAAATTAGGAATATCACAAGTAAGACAATTTCCAAGGATGAGGAATCAAGTACAGGATGTAGAAGATGTCATCAAATTCTCTGCTGAAGAGAAGAAGAAAGCCGAGCCGATCACTGAAGATAAGAAAGCAGAGCAGTGGAATGATGAGAAGAAATCTCCCGCTAGGAAGAAAGTAAAAATGAGAAAAAGAAAGCAACGGGAGAAGGGAGATGACCTATCTCATCAGCTAAGAGAAGAACAAGTGGTTCCAAAGGTCAGGAATGAAAATATGTGGAACCCAAGCAGCGTGAATACCTGGAGCGAGTTT
Organism: Pseudotsuga menziesii; assembly: GCA_001517045.1. Lineage (NCBI taxonomy): Eukaryota > Viridiplantae > Streptophyta > Pinopsida > Pinales > Pinaceae > Pseudotsuga > Pseudotsuga menziesii. The sequence goes on along the minus strand of LPNX011008978.1, from coordinate 77,784 downwards.
CTAAGAAGAAAAGTGAAAGGGAAAACAAACCGAGCAAGCAGAACTTCAAGATGCAGACAGAGGCTTGTTCTCGGAAGGGAATTCCTGGTTTGTATACCTTTCGCATAAGTAAGCTTTTGACTGAATGAAATGTTGAGAAGGCTGGAAGATACAGATTTTCCTTGTGATAAAATTTCTAACCCAGATAAATAGGAAAGGATATCTGTGGAATACTTCTCAAGACCTGAGATCCTTAAAAGGTCTCTCAAGCGACGAGAGCGAGAGCATGACAATGAGGGAAGCAAAGATAAGAGAGCCCAACAAACTAAGTTACAGAAACTAAAAAGAGCGTGTCACAGCTATGGAGAACGAAGTTCCAGGACTTCGGGACAAGCTCCAGCGCACTTCGCAGGAAGCCAAGGAGAAGCTACAGCAGGAGAATCATGTTGGTAGTGGCTCGGGGATGAGCCACAAGTAAGTGTTAGGGGACTATTGGAGCAGAGTCCCGCAGCTACAGGAAAAGCTGCCATTTTGGCGGATAGACAGTTTGGCAAAGACGAAGAGATAAGGTGAAGCTACAACGTCGTAGCATGTTTCTAGCTGCAAAGTAGAGCCGAAAACTGTGACTGTTGAAACAAAGAAGTCAAGGAATACGACAGTACCTGAGCAGCCGAGAAGAGAGATCTCAACCACTGCATTGAAGGTAGCGGCGAAGACAGGAGGGCTCAGCTACCCTCATAAAGGAAAAGGAGCAACGAGGCCGAGGTATTGAAGATGAAGGACAGAAGACAGGAAGCAGTGCATAGTACCCATGGTCAGTGCCGGGAAGCATGGAAGACTGCAGAGAGCAGTGGTGTGATGGAAAGCAGCTACCCCAAGTACAGATATGCCGACTGTCACTAGTTAGGGTTTGGGTTACTGTTGGGATAGGCCCACAGTGTTGTAATGGCGAGACCTTCGGGCCGCCTATAAAAGGATGTAATTTTTATTGTAAAAGGTTGGCATTTTGGGCATTTTAGGCCATCCAGCTAGTCAAATTATCAGTAGTCTGTTAGCTTACTGTTATTTTGTATTGTAACAATCCGCAGGGATTGATAGATTGAGAGAGAGAGAGAGAGAGAGAGAGAGAGTGAGAGTATATTGTAAGAAGGCAATATAGAGATAGAGAAGAGATCTAGGAGAGAAGGGCTCCAGGCTGTGTGCAAATTTACCCAGAAGATCTCTAGCTGCATATGCAGTGCAGCAGAACTGTGTACCTCTCTCAAGCTATAATATAGAAACACAGTTCTGTGGACATAACTTCCACCCTGGAAGTGAACCACGTAAAACCAGAGTGTTATGTGCTTGATTCATGTGATTGTATTTACTTGTTATATCTGTCATTCATTACATGAACTTTGCTTACAATAAATGTATGTGTATGTTATTCAGTTCATGGCATATTATAGGGATAAATGCAAGTTGAATTCTTTAAGTATTCTGGATAAGAGTGTCTAAGTTCCACTTGAGACAGTTAAGAGTCGCAGTATAAAATAGCTTCGCGTATTGTGTCCGGTAAGTTAACACCAGTAAGATAAGTACGCTGAGTCATAGTGGTAGGATATCGCAGGGAGGCGATATCGCACCAGCAGAGGAGCTGCAGTGCACGATACCGTGGGTTGAGGAGTGAGCGTAGGAGAGAGTTAGGTGTTGCCCAGGGCGCGGCGATGCGATATAGGTTGCAGTCATTGTGAGAAAGAGGAACTGCGCATTGCGTCGCAGAGAGGAAAGAGCGGTATCGCGAGCTAAGAAGGGCTACGAGATGCACATAGGATGCCATACAGAACCTAGTCGAGACACTTGAGTCCTTGACCAACCCATTAGAATCACTTTGGGTGAGACTTCAGGCCGCTCCGCGGTCTGTCGCCGAAAGGGCCAGTGAGCTAGGGGTGTTGTTGGTTCATTATAGTAAACCCAGGTTTGCCCATATGACCAACAAGAGGAAGAAAAGTATGCATCTAGATATTACGAAAAAATTAGAGTTTAGCTGGAGAAAAATAAGGATGTGCAAACCCTACATTACTAAAATGTCCCTTTTCAGATGCTCATGGTTCCATAAAGGAGAACATGTTTGGAGGGTTTACCGATAACCATGTTGACATTTCTAACTTGTGAGATTCTCTAAATTAGAATGATCCACATTATATAGAGAGGAGAAAGGAATGGATATGGGAGGGGTAGGAGATTAAAGACTCAAATAGGGTGAATACTAAACCTAGCAATAAAAAATCAATTTTCCAGGAGATGCACCCTTCATATTCTCTTGATATATTTTGTGAGTTCTCTTAAGAAAATTGGAAGAAAAATATGCTCTTATGAAAATAAAGTAGCCATGAAACAAACGAAATAAATGTGCAGTTGTTCATAATTTCAAGGAAAAGAGCAAAACTATACATGTGTTAAACTGGATAGAACGTTTGCAAACAATAAAAATATCAAACATTCAAATATCCTTACCTTCACGATGCCATTTCAATCACCATCCCAACCTTCAAATGACGTAGAAACTCTAGTAGCACACTCCAGAACAATGTTGTGTGCAGAACTACATTTATTGCTAACCTAAGCGCTCGACTCTAAAAAAACAAATGATGCAAAATCATACCACTATAAACCATCATTTTGATTGTTTGTTCCACAATTGGTGACATGAAAACTCTTAAATGGTCCATCTTATGACAGAAATTTCCTTCACTCTCATCTCTAAGCATCGTCTCGGTGCCCATGAGCCATAAATGAAATAATCCACCAATTTAAGTCAATCTATATCAGCATGATTAATAACAAGGAATTATCATTTTTTGTCAATTTCTACAAGATTATGGTATTGTATCCACGGTTTGTTAGTTAAACCAAAATGCCAAGTTGCTCTTGTTTGATAGATCTTGATATATATTCAATTTATGATATACATATACCTTGATAAGACAATATTCCAAAGTGATCTGTATGGTTTCATATGCATATGCAATAATTATAAGCAGCATTCACTTTACCATATTCAAAGCTCCATCAACAATTCATAAAAATACTCGAAACTTGTGATGGTACCAAATCCATAGCTAAAGTTTAAGAATGACATAAAATTATTATCGATCTCAAGAATAGCAATTTCATTGAATTGAAAACGACGATCTTATTCCCCTTATTTAACTTGGGTCACCAACTACTACCCTTTGTTCTCACGCTAGATGCATTTTGTCCATACAAATTGTTGCAATTCTCGAACTACAATTTGTAATTTATGTAATAAGAAAAATCTCAGTATCTAGCTTTGATTATTTTACTTTTCCATCAATACATCTTGTTCTTGATGCCAAGAAACCGGGTTCTCAGGTGACAGATCGAACCCCACCTCATCATTTGGAGGCCATTACTCAAAATCCTAAGATTATTACTCAAATCCTTCTTCATTTTCTTAACTAGTAAAACTTCAATCGTTGATGTCAAGATTGATTAGACCTGGCCTTATTCACCCAATTTTGTCTTAAACACATGGTGATTCATTTCAATAAGTGTGCTCATATTCACTAGGATTGAATTTTCTCCTCCCTTCGGAATCTTACCTGAGATACTGAGTGCGATAACTTGGTTTATAGGCTCTCCTTCTCTCCCCTTAAAGAGAAAATCTATGTCCCTCACTACTCGCATTGCACCCAATAGAGCTATATATCTTCCATAGTGTTCCATGTCCTAAGTTGGTTGTATATATACTACACCTATGCTCTAGAAACTACATATATGGTGAGTTGTGTGGGTGTGCATATACTAGAATGTTAGGGGTGTCTTCATAGGTTGGTCAGGAGTTGAGGTAGGTTGGGGGGCAGGGATCACATGCATAGGTTGTAGGAATGGGAGAAATTTTGGCATCATATGCTTGCTTCAAGGATAATTGGTTGGTTTGTGGGGATTTCAATACGGTGGAATCTCAAGAGGACAAAGGGAGAGTATCAAGGTCAGGAGCACCATGGAGGCATAGATCTACGAACACAGATTTCCTCCTCTAGTATTTTAGCCTAGTTTTCACATTATCAAGTTTACATTTCTCAAGTTATACATCCACATGGTTGCCCCTAATTTGGACTTGGGAAATTCCAATCATTACATCCATAGATTTTGTCTCCTAGGACTTGGAACCTACCGATTCAGTCAAGGAACGTGTTTTTCAATATGTTCTTTTGTTCTTCAAATAAAAAACAGGTTTCAATAATTCTTTGTTTAAGTCTATAAGAGAATGAAAAATCGTTATACCAATAGCTTCTCAAAGATTATCATATAATCATCATTATATGAATGTAAACATTCTATCTTGGCTGAATTTTGTCTTCATTATCTAATACATCTATGATACTTGCCATTAGATTCACTCAAATTTTAATACTGTGTAAGTTGCTCCCAATTAAAAAAAATATAGTTTCCCAGAGAACAAAGTATAAATCCCTACAAGTGAAATTAGTACGTACAGGACCTGCCCTGTAGTCACATTTCCACACACAATTTTTGAACTGGAAGGAATTTAATAATTATAACTAGGATATCCATCAATCATTAACAAGTAAGCTCAGACTTTACAAATGAATCATGCTTAAACATGTATTCGTTTTAGCATTAAAATAATCCACAAATGAAATAATGCGGAGGTCCATTTGTTTTGCAAAAAAAATTAAAAGAGAACCCACGTTTGTAATAGAATAACTCATTATTTATATATAGAGAAACTACAACATCATCAAAGGACAGAGAAACTCCAGTAGCATATCATGTTAGAAACCCAAAACCATAGTGGAATAGGTCTGTAAAGGATTGGCATTGAACTACCTAAATCCCATATGTAAATGCAAATAAATAGGTACTTTAGGAAGTACCTCATTGCCGCTGAAATCTCAACGATTCTTCATCCTCATCATAGATTCAAAGCAATGAAGCTCTATATGGGTGAATTTTCTCTAAATACAAGGATCTGAAACCAGTATCCCCACAAGATGCATTTGATAAACCCTTGCCTTTTACACAAATCAAGTCATGGGATTATGTGATGGGTTTTCTCAAGTTGGTGTTTGGCATTTGACAGTTGGTCTGGTTGGACTTATGGCTTGGACACAATTTTGAGCTGATCTCATAAGAGGCCCTGCTAACTTGAAAAAACAAAAGGAGATTAGGCTCCAATTTAGACCCAATACTTTTACCAACATTTTTAAGTTCCCTCCTATACACAACATAATCCCGCCATGCATATTGGGTGAACAAAAATACAAAAATATTATTTTTTGTTGTTTAAATGTTGTTATAAATATAAATATAAATATTTTGAAGTAAACTAAGTTTAAAAAAAAATATGTAGTAATGTTTTTCTATAAATACTAGCTTAGATCCGAATCCTAAGCTCTATCAAGCGCCGAGAGGGATCAAATCTCTGGAGGTGCAAACCTCTCCTCAAATAGCTCCTTGTGTGCAATACCTTAGAAGAGGTTTGCACCTCGGGTGATTTGATCCCTCTCGGTGCTTGATAGAGCCTAGGATTTGGATCTAGGATGATATTTAATATAAGGTATATGTTATATATAATATAAGTTATATGTTATATATAATAAAGTCATATGTTATATATGACAAAGGTTGGACCCCCTTAGCACAATGTTTTGAAAAGCCACACTTACGGTGGAGTGCTTTGCAACTTAGGTTTTGAGAGTCATTTTCTGGTTTTCCCTCACTTGGCGGCTGTGTTTCTTTTCCCATACACCTTCCACTTCCTCTATGGGAGCTTTGGTGAGATCCCTTATGGGATCTGTTCGGTTTTCCTTTCCACAAATTTGTTAGTTTCCCCATGCACAATGACCCATTCTTGTGGTGAAGGCGGTGATCTTCAGAGGCGATTTGGCCTTTACAGTCGACGAATATCCATTTTTGGTAGTGGCGGTTGGACTGTTTGGTGTCTGTGTGGTGTTGCGGCTGCGTGCCCTTCCCAAGTGTTGTGGGTTATGTGGCAGGCTCTATCTTTTTGTTTTGTTGGATACTCGGGGTGTTGCTGGCCTGGTGCAGTAACCCATTCTTGTGACAGCGGATCTTCGGGGCCTTGCTAGGTCATAGTGGGAGACATCCCTGGTTTTTGTGGTGGTGGCCGGTGCTCGTGGGTGGTGCCCATGGTGCCGATGGCTCTTACGGTCCAGTCTGTACTTCCATTTTGTTTTAATACCATTGGTACTTTTTGTTTCCTAGATAGAGGGTAATCTATCATCTTTGGTTTTTCATTTGCTAGTTTTCTTATTACATTTCCTATTATGCTTCTTTGCTGTCTACAAGCAGTTATTTTTGTAAGAATGCTTTTAGCATGCTTTGTATTGGCTGACCTGTAATGTGTTTCTTTGGGATGGATGGTTGATGTTTTTTTCCATCTAAGAAATTTATGTGTGAGGAAGGTTATGTGTAAGACTGTTACTAAGCCATTATGACTTTTGGCCTATGCAGTTTGCAGTGTCGATCTTATGACAGTTTTATAAATATGAAGCTGTATTTTTCTGTCTGAAAAAAAAATGTTATATATATTGTTTTTAAGCTATATATTATAATATACAATATAATATATAATACAAATACATTATAATATATCTTATAAAGAGTATTAAGAGAAAGAATCCTCTTTTCTATTTTAATTTGATAATTTTTAATTATTATAAAGGGGATTAGGGACTAGATAAATGACACATTTTTCATTTAAATAGAGGAATAATGAACTTAGATAAGACAAAAGGATCTCTATGGAGGGGACTTTTTTAAGGATTTGGTAAAGGGGTTTGGAATTTAAAGGTGTTTTATTTCTTTTATGTAAATGAAAATGGGAAGGGGTGAGGACTTTAGATAGAAAAGGGTTTAAAATCTAGGATAGGGGAAATAATTAAAAGGGGGAAGGGCTCATATTTTTTTAATAAATAAGGGATATTGGTTTCTTTTTCTATAAGACTTAGGGGGATACTTTTCAACTTTCAAAAAACAGATGTGATGAGAAGACTGTCAAATGGATGCATCATACGAATTCATAAAGGACACAAAAATAAAAATAAAAATAGTTTTCATGCTCCTACCTACCTAAGCTTCAATTGAGTGCCAAAGGGGACAAATGATGATGATTTTGGCCACATTAAATATGAACATGTTAAGTGTGATAATTTGAACACAATGGTATAAAATTCAATACATGATGATACTTTTAATGAGAAACGACCAATCTCTGAGACACAACACTAAATACACTATCATGACGATGTAAAAGAAACGACTTGGAAAATATGTTGAATGGGTCATACATGCCAAGGTTTAGTGCATTTTTTTATATGCCAAGTTCATGTCCAAATTAACATATAGCTGGGTTGCATTAATTCAATTTTGTTAATATAGGGACGTGTAAATATATATTTTATATATGTTAGAATTTACTAAATTCTAACACTACAGATGGATTCAGAGACCCCCCTGCAGATGGATTTAGAGACCCCCTTCTCTGAATCCATCTACAGTGTTAGAATTTAGTAAAATGTACAAATTCATTGTCAAATTTGTAATGTTTTTCATTGTCGGAGTGACAACTAAAAATGACCAAATAAATGACCAATTGTTATGTGGTCATTTTTAGTCTAGATATCCCGTAACCAAAATTGATCATTTATCTTTGTCGTTTTTAGTTGGTTTTTTTCTCGTGACCAAAAGTGGTCATTTATCATGGCCTTTTTTAGTTAGTTCACTTAAATTTATGAATTTTGGTCATTTATCCCTTGAAAAAAACTATGGTGACCAAAATTTTTGGTCTCCTGGTCACTAATTTCTCATTTTCCACTAGTATTACCAAACAAAACTTCCAAATTTTCCCAAGCTTTATCTGGTTCATCAATTCCAGATAAGTAGAATCACAAATCAATAGGTACTAACATCCCAATTAATCCATGAGCTTCATCACATTTATTTTCCCATTTTATTTTCTTCTAATCATCAGTGGGTTTTGTTTCTTTCCCTAAGGTAATTCAGTGAAGTCCCCTACTTTGTAGGAAATCCTCCGTATGATATTTTCATGATAAATAGTTGGAACTAGAAAGTAGAATATCACAAGGGTAGTCCATACTATAAAACAAAGGCTGTAAAAATAGAAACTCATGGGTTGGATGCAAAGATCTCGAAAAAAAAGGTTGTTTAAAAAAATTACACTGAAAAATAACTCCAAGTGAGGAAGTTATGCTTGATTGAAAAAAGGCTGAAGAAGACCCCAAGAGAGACGTGGCAGATAAATGATTGACCCAACTGGAAAAAAAGGCCCCCCCACCTCTTCCCAATCTTAACCGTTTAAAATCACTTTACAATAATGTTGCTTTATGTGAATCACTTTTGTAAAATAAGTGAAATTCACTTATACAATGATATTGTTGATGTGTTTGTAACTTCAGAAGATATTTTTGGATGTATATTATCATTGTATGTTATTGTACCCCCATTGGGGATGTGTTTACACCCGTGCAATATGTCTTAATTGTGTCTATACCTTGAGGTGCAACCTCCGTTGTAAGTTGGGGCAATAGTCCCTAGTTTAACATTGTGTAATGTGTATTTGGAGTCTCTCTGGGAGAATTCGGCCCTATTAAGGAAGATAAGTGGGACCTAGTCTTATGTTTGGTTAGTCACTTAAAAAGTATAAATAGGGAGGAAATCTCCCTCATTTATACACACCTCACATTATCAAGTTCACATGAGAGAGAAAGAGAAACAAAGGGAGGAGAGAAAGATACTTGTTGAATACTTCTTATTACTGCTTTTGATCATCTTACTATTATGAGGAAGTTTGCAGGATTTTCTCCTTTATTGTTTCCTCGGTGAATTTTTTTTTTCTTGTGTATCTCTTATATCTTATGCATCTAGATGTACTTTTTATTGTTTTAGACAAAGATCCTAATCAAGCTAATGAGATAAATGACCAAAAATTTTGGTTCTTCAAGAATTGAGTTCTTCACATTACTCATTGCTTGAGAGATCTTTTTTTGAATGGTGAGAGCTTGATCTTCAATTGCTCGCACCTTCTTCTTCTCTTCCTATGAGTCAAGATTCTTCTTCTTCCCAGAGTCTGTTGAAAGTAATTACTTCCTTCTAGCACACATTCCTTGAATGAATGAATTCTATGATCCTGGGAGACCATTCAAGGTGGATATCACCACTTCTGCATTCTCCAATTCTTATTCTACCGCTTCAAGATGTTCTGCATTCTGGATCTTCACATTCTTCAACTGTTTTCTCAAATCCATCTTCTGATTAATGTTCTTATCTTCAAATATCTTGATCAAGGAATAAAACATCTTCAGTGTCTTTAGGGAAGACCCTTGTGGTACAAGTTGATCCGTGATTGAATCAACAATGATCTTCTTGGCCTTGATCAAGTTCTTCTTGTGTAAGGCTTTGAGCCTCATCTCCTTCTGGGACTGGAACCTCTCTACTCATGAAGGTGTCCAATTCATTTTCTTAAGAGAGATCAAATGCTTCCATGCTTGGAAGTTGTCAACTTCACCAAGCTTATCATCAAGCTGATGTGATATATCACTTTGAAATGAGAACTTCAAATGCAAATAACAAAGGATTAGATCTTACCGATTTGAGGTGTCTGTCCTGGTTCCGGAGCTGGCTGATCTAGGGTTTTCCACAAAAACCCTAATTTTCAAAACTTGGAATATTTCAGATATGATTGGATATAAATATAGATCTCTTCAAATGGAGTTGTCCAAAGTACTCATTTTCTGAAAACAGTGGAGGGAAGCTCCCGGAACAGGAAGCCCTAGTTTTCCAATTTCTTCTACAGAAATGTATGTCACTGTTTCTATGATATCTCCAAAATCACTACTCCTATGTATCTGAAATTTCGCACTGAGGTAACCTTGCATGTACCTGATACAAAAAAATAGGTTTCATCAGAATTGGTTTCACCAATTGGGATTTATGATCATTTTCCCAAGGTTCCTTGTTACAGGACTGTTCTGAACAACGAAGTTGTATGGATTTCCACGTGTCACTGTTTCATATTCTAAGTATACAGTTCAGACCACGAGAATTAAATTACATGTGCTTTCTAGAACATCTTTAGGAATTCCATTTGGACCTCTGTAGCCCAAGATATTGCAATTCTCCCCAAGTTTCCTGTTTAGGGATGAATTCTGGAAGAGGCTGGAAGCCTAACTCGGAGGGATCATATATCCCAGAATATAGAGAATCTAAGGCTGAATTTTGGACATACTATACATAAGGATTGTATATTTGGTCTCTAAAATTTTCATCTCCTGAACCTTCTCCAATCTCAAGATATAGAAAATGTACCAAAACTTAGCAGTTTTAGTATTTAGGGTTTTTCTAGCTCGGGGTCAAACTAGGGTTTGACTTTCCTGAAGTTTCACCCAACCAAAAATATTGATCCAGGTCTCTAAACTTCAATTTTGATGAGGAGAGAAATCCTATGCTGGGCTCACTCCAAAATTCTTCTTCTGCAAGAATCCCTAATTTCTCGCACCGAAAACTGAAAATCCTCGGAATCGAATTCCACTTCGACAGAAAGATGCACCCTTCAATGGAGAGTCATCCTAGCCTTCTTTTGCTGATCGATTTTGGAGAGAGAACCAAAAAGTAAGAATCCCTAGATTCTATAGCTGCATAATGCCTTCTTTCAGGGTGGCTCTGATACCATGTTAAATTTTTCATATGCTTAGCTAAGACATCAGTATTTGATTACATTTTCATAACAAAATCATATAAACAAGATCACTGAAAGATAGACAAGCACAACCATACAAAAGGAACACAAAGATTTATCCTAGGAAAACCCTAAAGGGAAAAATCCAGCAAAAGCTTCCTCAATATAGATGCCCCAAAAAGATAAAAGATAAAACCAGCAAGGAGATCAAAGCCTGATCCTCCTCCTTCTCCAACTACTTCTCTTCTCCACTAATGCACTCCACAAGTGAGAATGTTTGTTCCAAATGAGGAGCACCACACCTCTATTTATATTCATTCGTTCACTTTAATTAACTCATCCGACATGTAGGCTTAAGTTAATCATGTAGGCTCAAGTTACCACACTGGGGTGCTAATGACCCACCTTTACAATTAGAGGGGACTACCTCATGACTCTTATTAGTTCTTCCGATTAGAAGCATCAGGGTACAAAGATAATACAAGTGGTTCTCCTGGTAGGACCATCAAGGACCACAAAAGATACATATAGAATATTCTTCGAAGTTACAATATTTCAACATCCCGATAGGAGGTATCTGCACGGGGAGCATCTGGAATGACAGTGTAAAGGTACCCAGACTATGCATAAATCAGATCAAACTATTGGGCTTTCAAGATGGCTTCTTCTTCAAATTGGGGATGTTCGGATGGGACGTCCTTTGCTATGGGTGGGAGCAAGGTCTTGAGGAACCAATCTAGGAAGATCCTGTCATCGAGTTGGATCTTACACAGACTATGGCATCACCAACACTCATGGATGTGGTCGGTTATATGGGTCGTAGTATTCTAGCGGCAAGATAACAAGATCTCCACCCCTTCGTCATATCTGACGGGGAGTTGGAAATATTGTAGGAACATGAAAGCCATGGAGTTGAAATCTGGGTACTTGGCTTGTGGTAGCTCAATGTACCATTTGGTTGCAGCACCTGTGAGGGTGCATTGGAACAGTCTTAGCCTAATTGAATCATCTACGATGTTGTTTGATGAGCACCATATATGAAATGTCATGATGTGGTTTTGGGGGCACTCCCCTGCCTTCCCTTCAAACTTGGGAATATCTGAGGGTAGTTTGGTTGGCATGGGAGGCCAAAAAGTTTGATGGAGGATGGGGTCATTTGTTAACCAAGCCAAATCAAGTAGGTTGAGACAAGCCATGAAAGGTGGGTTTGACCCTAGGTTGATGTGAGATGGGGCAGCCATGGTGGTGGGGTTTGCAAGTGCATAATGCACCTACATAGCTTGGGGTACTTGTGGCACCATTGTAGATGGGCCAGTTCCCCCAAGTGTGGTGCGAGGGACAGTGTGGGTGGAAGGGCCACTACCCCCATGTATGATAGGGGGAGCAGTGTAGGTGGAAGGGCCACTTCCCCCATGTGTGATAGGGGGAGCAATGTAGGTGGAAGGGCCACTGTCCCCATGTGTTGCAGGTGGGACAACTTGGCTGGTCACTATGGATGGTGGCAGTTGACTTATCATGTTTTTCATAACCATGATGGGGCCACCTGCAGGGTTGTTGGAGATAGTTTGTGGTGTGGACATGGGTCCACTAGTGACTGCTATGCCGAAAAATGGATCTAGGTTTGCACCAGTCATGGGGATTGATGGTGCAATGTGCAGGTCTGGTTCAGACTGATATGGGTCTGAATTTGAATCAGAGGCTATGTGGAATTCTAATGGTGTGAGAGGTCATCGAGAATGGTCTTGACGATGTCAGTTCAATGGCCTGAATTGTGCTGGTTCGCCTCTTAGGCGTGAGGAAGAGCGTGAGGGATCAATTGTGTTAGATTTGTGTATGAAACTAGTGGAAATGATTTTTTGGATCCTAGTTTCAAATGGACTCCTATTGGATGCAGGTGGTCACTCGGCCACCAAGACTTCCAAAAGACAGCTCTTGGCTTTTTCCTCATGGGAATTCTACTCAATCGGTGGGGGTCGTTGCCCATTTCGCTTGGCAATTCCTCTCAGCGGCCAGCTACTTTGGGATTCCCGTGGTACTCCTCACAATGGTTTTCTGGGCTGAGCCCAAGTACCTCCCATGGTTGAGGTAGTCAGGGTATTATGTCCTCAAAGACTGCATATTTTTTACTTAGTGTAAATTTGTAAATTTTAATGGCTCTCTCAGCGTCATGAACTGAGTTGGGTTGATTTACGTGGTATGGTCTATATGTGTTTTTTTTTTGTGTTATCTGGTGGCTGCAAATGGTTTATGAATATTCCATAGAGTTCATCATATTGTGGTTAAAAGTAATAAATAAACAAAAAATTTGTAGACAAACACCATTTTTACCCTAAATTGTGATAGCCTAACTAGGTGACTACCTTACACCTATATTCTTCTTCAACTAGGAGAAGGTGTTGGGCTCTTAACACAATGGGACTAAGCCCATCCGTAGATCCAAAGGTCACCTCCCAGATGCAAGGTTGGTCAACAGGGAGGACGCTTAGCACTATGAGAAGCCCTCCTTCTCTACCCCCTCTACCTTCCAAGTCACCCATTTTTACTGGTTTTGAATAATATTGGGTGAAGGGCCTATTACTATATGAGTTGTGCCCTTCATCTCATCCCAGAATACCCTGAAGGGTGATGACTGGGTAGAGGATGAAGGGTAAGCAAGATTATTGATTTTAGGTTACTTTTAGTTAAGCTATATTCATTAACCCATTAAATTTTTTTAACTTACAATTTGTTCTATACATGAAATTGTGATTAACAGAAACAGAAACAGAAATGAAACAATTGTGCTGGACAAAGGAAGTTGAGCCGCACTGATAGTCCTTAGTTATTAAAAACCAACTTCTGAGTGACATATCACATGTTTTAGGTCAAATTTGGTGAGGGGGTTGCCAAATTTTTCCAGAAACAGGCGAGGGGGTCCCTTAGATTTTGCACACAAAAGCGGTCTGTCTTTTTGAAGGAAGTCGCACCTTTCGAGGGGAAAAGGGTGACCTAGTCACACTTGTGAGGCCTAAATGAGTGAACTGGTCCCCTGTTTAGGCCTGATAAGTGTGACCTGCTCCGAACTGGGAGTTTTTTTTATCCTCAATCAGATCCGGCTGACAGTAACCTGTACTGTGGCCAAATGGACTCAGATTTTCCTTATGGAGGCTCAGCAGAAACATAAAATGTAAATAAATAGGATTTAAACTATATTTGACAAAAAATTTAACCTAGGGAAAAAACTGAACTGAAACTTGAAATTTTTTTAAAAACAGACCCAGGGATCCTGTGGGATCGACCTGGTATGGTCGCTAGTTCTGTAGCAGGGATTTCTCCCTTGCTAGAGGGCAGGAATGGCTACCTTCCATCTATAGTATGGAAGGATAGGTTCCTGGATGGAAATGCTGAAAGTAAAAGCAGAAATGAAACTAGACAGTAATGAAAAATAACAAACAGAGAACCCCTCTACAAACATGGTTAGGGTTCAGCTCCAATAACCTACAAAAACATATTAGAAAACTTGCAAAGAGAACATGGAAACTTGCAAGCAAATATGGGTTAGATGAAAGCAAATAAAAAACTAAACAAATACTGAAAATAATAATTTATACCTTCTCTTTGGGTGGAATGGGCCACCATGCCCTAGCTGGGAGAAGCACCTCTCTCTCTCTCTCTCTTGGCAATGGAGGAGATATGGCTCAATGGGAGAATGAATGGATGAGAGGGGGGTGTGGGTGGCTTGAGAGACAAAGGGTCTCAAGGAATGAAAGGGTAGAATAACAATATGCAAGGGAGAAGTCATTTGAGAGTGACCCCCAACCCTCTATTTATAGCTTTTTGGGGGATTTTTAGGGTTTTAGCCCCTTTTTTGTGCTTTTATCCCCTTTCTCCCTATCTTTAGCTCCTTTTGGGGTTTTTAAGCCCTTTTGCTCATTATTAATCCTTTTTTAGGGTGTGGGGTTCCAATGGGGTGAAATGAGGGTCATGTATGGGTGTCCTTGGGTGGTGTAGGCCATGTAGAGTTGAGTGAGGGATTTTTCGGGTTAACAACTATTGCCTAATTTCTGAAGGAGCAAAAGAATCCAAATAATCTATGGAGACACCAATATCAAGATGCAACTACATCACACCAGGCGTATTGCCAGAGGTAAGGTATAGAGCCTCATCTCCTGAAAGAATTGTTAATACTGATAGTGCTAATACTGCGACTAGCGCGCAAGAGGGTACACCTCCATTAAATTATTCATCACACAAACTCGATGCCAAATAAATGGCCAGGCATGATATTATATTACCCACATTCAATGGGAATGGAGCAAAAGATCTGGAACAACATTGGTTCCTTTGTGAAGCTATTTGGATGGTTCTCCTAGTTCATAATGCGAACCTAAAGAAAGCATAGATGATCACGAATCTAAAGGGTCGTGCACTGGACTGGTTTATGAAGTTCTACGTAGTAACTCCAGGAACCCCATAGAAGACCCTTGAATAAATCCGACTCGCGAAGATCTGTGAGTTCAGAAAACCTAAATCTGAGTCATAGTGTATCGCCGAGATCAAGGAGAAAAAGCAATCATTGGCAAAGTCCCTATGGGACTTTGACCTGCGATTTAAAACTTTGATGGCCAAAGTAAGTTTCCAAATGTCATATGTACAACATAAAGAGTGGTTTATTGTCATGCTATTACCACACATCCGAGGCCCATTAATGCAACAAAAGATTGGATCACAAACAGAAGCGCCAGAATTAGCAATGAAGCTGGAAGCCTCACCAATTGAAGATGGTGCCGCAAGAATGGTACAGATTCAATCACAGTAGGCTAATCTGACGATGTAGCTTCAGGATATCAAGAAGGGAAAGTAATCCCAAGAATATTTATGGTGTACGAAATGCAGAATAAATTGGCACACCAAGGATAATTGTCTACCCTACATGAACTACATCAAATCTGGAGCGCCAAACCCATTGAGTTCCCATGAACTACCCTGGTGCCGAATATGCCAGACTAGAGGACATTGCAATGAGAAGTGCCTATACTTTCAAAAGATTGTAAATACCCCAGCAATCCTTTTCTCTAAATTTTTTATGGCAGCAGGGCATGAAGAGAAGGATTGTAGAGCACACCAACTTTTGAAGGAAAATACAGTAGACACTTACTTGATGAAGAATGATGGGCAGGTTCAGGATGAATAAGAACAAGCGCACTACCAGTATATGCCTTTCCCATGAAACCAGTATCAAAACTAGCATCAACATTAGTATGCACCTCAGAATCAATACGCGCCACATAATCAGTACCCACCACAACAACCACATCCTAAGGGAAGGGGTGGTGCAAACTTCAGAGGAAGAGGAGGAGGAGGATTTGGTAGAGGAAGAGGTCAAGTTACATGATATAACTATTGACAACTAGGCTATTATACTAGATATTTCCAAGAACCTGCAAGACATGCTCATATTGTAAAGCTCAGGACCATAATGTGGATCAATGTCCTCAGTTGATTGCAAAGTGGCAAGCTCGTACCATTGCAGGTCCTAACCCTGTGCATAATCCAAATCCTAACTTAAATGTTCAGATGATTGCTATTGATCCAAGAGATCTGAGCATCTCTGTCATAACATGAGGAGGTGTTGCAACAGGAGTTGATCAAGACACACCACAGGAACAACCATAACTGTAGGTGCGACCCACCACACAGAAGAAAGTACCATTAAAAATTCAAAAGAAGAAGCAAGTATTTTTGGATGTACTACCAAATTTTGTGGATCAAGAACAACCATTGACATCACCTGTAGTCAGGGAGATGCTTGAACACTTCCAATGGCTATTCCAGAAGCAGATCCTGAAAAAAAGGTTAGTAAGCTCAAGTCGTTTAATATTGTGTAGCTTCAAAAACTAGGGATTCCTAGTTTAAGGTGTTCTCTCCATAGATCATCAAGAAAAGAGACCTAGGATAACTCGCCTCAGTAGGGTGCATATTTTGGTGGAAGCAGTTTCGGAGTTGAAGAAGTTTCATTTTTGACCCTGTCACTAGTGCCAGGAGGAACTGGGGCATAAAGTTTTGGAGGCTTCCCACCTTAGTTTAAGAAAGTGGCCTAGTTGAGAAACTTGCCTCAAGGAGGCGCATCTTTCTTTCCAAACATAATTCCCAAACTCCAATTTTAGAAAATTAGGGTTTTCTCTGACAAACCCTAGGTCAACTAGCTCCGATACCAGGTCGAACAACTCAAATCAGTAAGATATAAATATTTTATATTTCCATTTGAGGTTCTTATTTGAAAATATGACTCATCATACTCAGCTTGAGGACAAGCTTGGAGGGGTTGATAACTTATTGATCATGGCAGTATTGAATCTCCCTGATCCTTGCAGAGAATGGTTTGGATCAGTACATCAATGGAGAATTTCAAGAACCAGAAGGAGATGAGGATAAGGCTAGTCATAAGAGAAGCATGGATGAGGCTAAGAGAATCATTGTAGATTCTATAAAGGATCACCTCATCCCCCATGTTTCTTCATTCAAGACACCGAAGGAAGTGTATGATGCTTTGAAAATGATGTTCGAAGGAAAGAATATCAACCAGAATATGACTTTGAGGAACCAATTGAAGAATGTGAAGATACAAAACTTCGAGACTCTACAGTATTACTTCACAAGGGTTGCTCAAATTAAAGAACAACTTGAAGCAGTTGAAGCAAAAGTTGAAGAAGGATAAATTGTAATGACTACCCTGAATGGTCTCCCTAGATCATGGGACTCATTCTTTCAAGGAATTTGTGCAAGAAGGAAGCTGATCACTTTCAACAAATTTCAAGAATAATGTGCACAAGAAGAATCTAGACTTGTGACAAGAGAAGAAAATATGGAAGAACTGATGATCAATCTCTCACATTTCACACCAGAAAGAACTTCAAGAAGAAGTAGAAGAAGGAGAACTATAATCACAACAAGAACAAGGACAAGAAACAAAAGAAGACCAAAATAGATACTTCAAATGTTCAATGCTATACTTGTGATAAAAAGGGACACTTTGCAAGAGATTACCCCATCAGGAAAAGGAGACACCATGCTCATGTTGCAGAAGATGATGAACCAACAAACAAAAGATTCATACAGGAGAAGGGTGATTCTGATGAAGAGTATGTGCTAATCTCAACACTATCTCACACAGAAGCAATGATTGGCTTATAAATAGTGGATATTGTAAACATATGATGAGATACAAGGAATCATTCGTTAATATGTCTGAAAATGTCTCACATCACAAGGTGAAACTTGGGGATGACTATCAATACCCCATAAAAGGGAGTGGAGAAGCTTCATACATGCTTGACTCTGGGAAATATTTAAAAATGAAGGATGTGTTATATGTTCTAGGATTGAAGAAGAATCTTCTCTCCATTTCTGCACTATATGCAAAAGGGATTAGGGTTTCTTTTGTCGATGGCCAAGCTCTGATGTGGCCTAGAGGAAAGACAATAGAGGATGCAACAATGATTGGAGAAGAATACAGAGGCTTTTGCAAGCTGAAGGGACAACCTGAAAAATCACTAGTTCATGAGTCAACTGAACCAAGTGAACTATGTCACAAAAGGATTTCACATGTGAAATACATGGCACTACCAATGGAAACCAAAGCAGTATTAGGACTGCTAGAGATCCAAGAAAAGCATGAAGGAATTTGCAAAGGACGTGCACAAGGAAAGAATGTGAAGAAGAAATTCCCCAGCAGTGAGAGCAAGGCTAAAGGAATACTGGAGATAGTACACTCAGATGTATGTGGACCCATGTCCTCTATTTAATTAAGCGGGTATGTATACTATTTTTCCTTTATACATGACTTCTCACATAATACTTGGATACATTTCTTGAAATGGAAAAGTGAAGTTTTCAATAAGTTCAAGAAATATAAATCCTTGGTCGAGAACCAAATGGATAGGAAGATCAAGACTCTACATTCAGATAATGGCAGAGAGTTCACTTCAGAAGAATTCAAGGAACTCTACAGAGATTCCAGGATAAAGAGGGAGTTGAGTACTCCATACAATCCTCAACAAAATGGGGTTGCGAAATGAAATAACCGAACCATCATGGAGGCATCAAAATCTATGTTGCATTATCAGCATATTCCTATGCACCTTTGGGAGGAGGAAACAAGAACAACTGTGTAAGTACAAAACCATACTTACTTCTCATCGAGTACTTGACCATAAGACTTTTGAAGAGGATTTCTTAGGAGAGAAACCAGAAGTCAACCATCTGAGAATATTTGGATTCCTGGTGTACATACATATCCCAAAGGAGGAAAGGACCAAGCTCGATCCTTCTGGGAGGAAGGGTATATTCATAGGATACAATGATAAATCAAAGGACTACCATATATACTTCCCAGGATTCAAGAATATCAGCATCATTAGATATGTAACCTTTGATGAAGACTCGACATACTTCAGATCCAGGAGGACACCCATTGAGGAGGTCGAGGAACCTGAAGAGAGTAGAGGCTGAGATATGGAAACTGAAGAAGCCATTCTAGAGAACCATGAAGATTATGACATGAAAGCACCACAAGAGCCGGTAGAGACATTCCTTGATAAGGACTCCCACAAGATGAAACCAGCATGGGCATGAGAGCTCATACTAGAAGCTGAAAGGTATGGAGCTCCAGAGAGAATACATAGAGAGAGAAAAAAGGAAAATCCATACAATATCTATATGGATATGATATGTGACATCATTAAAAGAGAACTTTCCACCTATGAAGAGGCTGCATAAAATAAAGAATGGAAGGATGCGATGATCAAGGAACATCAGTCTATCATGAAGAATGATGTCTGGGAGATAGTTCTGAGACCGGAAAAGAATTATGTCATGACTTTGAAGTGGATCTACAAGATCAAGCATGCTGCATATGGAAGCATCAAGAAATATAAGGCGATATTCGTAGCACGAGGATTCTCACAGAAAGAAGGCATAGACTACAAAGATACATTTTCACCCGTGGAAAGGTACACTTCCATTAGGACCATACTTGCTCTGGCAGCAGTTATGAAATGGAAAATACACAAGATGGATGTCAAGACAACTTTCTTGAATGGTGTAGTCAAGGAGGAAGTGTACATGGAACAACCACTAGGATTTGAGACACATGATAGGAAGACCCATGTGTACAAATTAAAGAAGTCCTTATATGGATTGAAACAAGCATCGAGGACATGGTACGACAGGATGGATAGCTTCTTGATGAGCTTGGGATTTACCAAGAGTAAAGCAGACTCCAACCTCTACTTCAAGGTGGAATACATAATACCAATGATATTCCTTTTATATTTTGATGACTTGTTTCTAATAGGTGAAGAGGAAGTAATTAAATATGCAAAGAGGGGACTTGCTACAAAGTTCGAAATGAAATACCTAGGTATGATGCACTACTTCTTAGGCATGGAGGTGTGGCATAGTGTAGATGGGATCCTCCTTGGTCATGGAAAATATAAAGTGGATATTCTAAAGAGATTTAGAATGATGGAATGCAAGGAAATGACCATACCTATGGAATCTAACTTGAAGCTTCTAAGTGATGCTTCATCTGAGACGGACGATCCCATGATGTATCGTCAGATGATTAGCTCATTCATGTATCTGACGATTACGAGACGAGAAATATAATTTGAGGTGAACACCCTGAGCTAGTTCCTAACGGATTTGAGACATATTCACCTAATAGCTGCAAAGAATATACTGAGGTACCTAAACATTATAGTGGATTATGGGCTCAAATATGATGCAAATCAAAAGATTAACCTACATTATTATGTTGATTCATATTGGGAAATTAGCACCACTTACAGGAAGAGCACCTCAGGTTGCTGCTTCAGTTTGGGATATGGGATGATATATTGCTTCAGTAGGAAGCAACCATCCATGGAACTGAGTAAAACCAAGGAAAAGTATGGTGTCACTTGCTTAGCTAGTTACGAGGAAGTGTGGCTTTGAAAGCTACTATCTGACTTGTTTTCTCTCTAATTGGATGTGAGTTGTATCTTATACGACAATCAGAGTTGGTGAAGCTATCAGAAAATCCTTTGTTCCATGACAAGTCGAAGCACATCGAGATCAAGTTCCACTATACCAGGGATATGGTTTAGAGAGGAGAAGTGAAGCTCCAGTACATGGAAATAGATGAGCAGATAGCCGATGTGTTGACCAAGCCTCTTGCGAGATTGAAGTTCAAGTACTTCATAGAAAGAATTCGTGTGATCCAGATAAATATTCTTCGAAAGAGTTAGTGATGCGTTCTAGCATAGCTAGAGATACAGGTTTCCACTAAGCGTAAAATTCTGGTGAAGCTCGTAGGTTGCTCAAACATAATCATCCATGTAGGTTATCCTTGGATGTAATCAATACTGGTGAATATCACAGGTTATCCTTGGATGTAATCAGTCCTGATATGTTACGGAAGCATAATATCTCACATAGGAAATGAGACAATTTGTCTAAGCGGGAAAAATCCCGATGCAACAAGATGCTCAAACGTAATCAGTCTTGTAGGTTCTCCTTGGATGTATTCAATCTTGGTGAAGCTCGTAGTTTATCCTTGCACGTAATCAGTCCTAATATGGGTTATCCAAATGTAAAATGTAGGTTATTCAGATGTAATAAATCATGTTGGTTGTTCAAGTGTAAAAATGAGACATGGCGTGGTACGTAGGTTACTCGGATGTAATACACCATGAAGGTTATCTGAACGGAAAATAACATAGACACAGGTTGTTCATATGTAATTCCTTGAGGTTGACCTAGAACGTAAAAAGTCCTTATGTAGTAGGTTGTTTGGTAATAATCAGTCCTTACATGTATATCCATATATGTGTGTTCCCATGTTGATATGATAAGGTCATGAAGCACGAGAGGTGCACCTAAGTGGTTCTCTGATAGAACGCAGGTCGACCGTGGATGATTTGTGTGTTTTTTGTTTTGTTTTGTGCAATACAAAAGAGATGATATGGATACTAAGAGATGAAGGTAGGAGATGTAGGTTATTGTCATGGCAATGTAAAGAAGGCCCTGGACATTTCCTACGTGATTTCTTGCTCGAGATGTCATGAAGACCTGGTACAGGACTAAGCCTACATACAGCATGAAAAAGGGTTGGCTCTGTAGAAACTTTTGATGACAGCTAGTATGGTATAGTGATCAAATAATAATATGATGATGGATCTATGACTCCGTGATGAATACTTGACCATATGTGTTGATGACTGTTATGAGAGAGAATACCTTCCTAGTTAAGAGGGAGTGTTGATGTATTTGTAACTTCGAAAGATATTCTGATGTATATTATCATTGTATGTTGGTGTAACCCATTGTGGATGTGTTTACCCCCTTGCGGGATGTCTTAATTGTATTTATACCTTGAGGTACAACCTTTGTTGTAAGTCGAGGAAATAGTCCCTAGTGTAACATCATGTAATGTGTATTTGGAGTCTCTCTAGGAGAACTTGGCCCTAATAGGGAAAATAAGTGGGCCCCAGTATTATGTTTGGTGATTCACTTAAAAGGTATAAATAGAGAGTCTCTCTCCCTCATTTATATACTCCTCACACTCTCAAGTTTGCATGAGAGAGAAAGAGAGACAAAGGGAGGAGAGACAGATAGCTGTTGAATTCTTCTTATTACTACTTTTGATAATCTTACTATTCTGAGGAAGTTTGCATGATTTTCTCCTTTATGGTTTCCCTGGTGAAATTATTTGTGTCTTGGGTATCTCTTATATCTTATGTATCTAGCTGTACTTGTTATTCTTTCAGAAAAATATTGTAATAAAGCTAATAAGATCTAGAAAAAGTAACATATACTTCAAATATTGCATGCAAAAACTAAAAAGAATTTAAGTGACTCGCTTTTATAATTCAAGTGAGATGCATTTTTACAATAAAGTAACTTAAAAATAGAATTACATGCACTTATAGAAAAGTAACTAACAAGACTTGAAATCAAGAACTTTAATTAATAAAGCAAATTTTAACCAAGTGTGCCAATATTAAAAGGTATGTAAAAGATGGGAATGAGGAAGGTTTTTTTTTAGTCTTTCGTCTCGAAGTGCATGCTTGCTTCTTTTCCTGCAAATCACTTCACATAAACCGAAACAAAAACTACAAAAAAAACTTGTATGCCACTTTTTGGGATTATTCCTCATTAGCTTACTTAGAATGTATACATTTTCCCAAAGAGCATACGCATCCATGGAAGGCAACAATCCGAAACCAAAAAAAGAAAAACTAGATCTGACAAACTATGATAACTTATTTTAAAAAAATAAAAAAAACATCATTGTAACATTATACCTTCAGATCTAATGAAATGGTCATATCTGGGACAAACATAAACCTTTTTCGATCAAACAAAAACTATTTTCCAATGGAAATGGTGCTCTAGATGAAACAACCTAGCAATGCACAAAAAAATCAGAACCATAAACCCTTTCAAAGCTTTAGCAACATCATTTCAAGATCTAGATCATCAATGTAAGTGAATCTTCACAGTCACTCTGAACCATGGAATATTGTAAAACAAACCCTTCTCCCTTCCTGTGTGGAGTCAAACTTTCTACCACTTTCACTTCCTGAAGTAGATGCCACCTTGTATCATCATCTTGTTGGTAGTCTCTTATACTTGACCCATACCCCTCCTGATCTTTCTTTTGTCATTGGTTGTATTTCCTACTATATGTAAACATCCCATGAAAGTCACTATAAAGCAACAAAAAGAATACTTCAATACATGCAGGGTACAATTCAGTTTTAGATTCATTACAATACAAGGGGGACTCCTTTGTTGATTGGTTTCCCTAATTCAGATTGGGCCAACGATCCTGATGATCGAAAGGCCACTGCAGGTTATGTTTTCAGTCTGGAATATGGACTCTTCACTTGGGCTTGTAATAAAAAACAATCTATTTCTCTTTCTTCAACAAAAGAATAATATTGAGCAGCTATTAATGCCAGTCGAGAATCTTTATGTATTTGACAGATCCTTTCGGAGTTTGGATTCAAGAAGTAACATCCTATTCCACTTTGGTGCGACAATAAAAGTGTCATAATGCTTGCCAAAGATCCAGTTCAACATCAACATACACATTAAGCTACTGCACTTCATCAAAAATATTGTTCATGGTTGCATTCTTGAAGTGGTATTTTAACCTACAGATGATAAAGCTGCAAACATCTTCACCAAGTCTCCTACAGAAGCAAAGTTTTCTAAACTTTGCAAAGTTTTCCCAATACAGTGAATACCATATAGAGGGGGGTGGTTTTCACAATATTAGATACCTTGGAATATTCATTCTTAAATAAGACTGAAATATTCTACACTTTGGATGACCAAAAGCAAGATATTGGAGGTTGGATGACACCTGCACCATTAGTAATTATAGAGGTTAGTAGCAAAGAAAAATACCAAGGGTATATTGTTGCACACAAAATTGTGCACATGAAGAGGTAAGCCAAATGAATGTCTCACTTTTGATGGAAAATATTCTAAGTGTTTAGTTGGAGTAGTGCATAGAGGAATTCTCCTAGAAACATTTTTAGTTACAAGATGATATCATGGTTGAGTAACAAGTTAAAAAATCCTTGCATGAGTTAAATGTGCTTTTCATATTCATGAAGACTCAAAAGATGAGGGTGACACTTCTTCTTTTTCAAAGGGATGTAGTACCTAGTAGAGGAAAATAATGAGACTCAACCACCAAATATGGAATTGAGTGAATATAAAAAGGAGAAATCTAAGAATAAAAAACAATTTGTGAAGGCAATTGAGGAACCTTTATACATCGTAGAGGTAGTTCAAGACTCACAATTGGACATAGTAGTGGTAGAGTAAAAATGATTGGATAGAGACCCAGTCGATGCCTTCCCAAATACAAGAATTGGGTTGTAGACCATCGAAGAAGGTGGTATTATTGAAATACCTACGAATGAAACACAAATAAAACAATTCGGTTCGAAGTGCCATTTGTAGCCACATATAATATTATTTTTGTGGATAACATAGTGTTGAAAGTACAGTTGGGAGTCATTCCCATGAGACTTGTGTTGTATCAAGTATGAAATCTATCTTGTATTAGTTCCATATCTTCTCTGTGGAACTTATGTTGTATTAAGGTAAAGATATTATGTTGTATTAACCTAGGACCTTATGTTATATCAAGTCCTATTCGAGAGAGATGCTTGTACCAGGTGGGATCTTATGTTGTATTAAGATCATGATCTTATGTTGTATTAAGGTCAGAGACTTGTGTTGTATCATGTCTGAAAATTATGTTGTATTAATTTCAGGGTCTTGTGTTGTATCAAGACCACATGAATTATGTTGTATTAAGTCTTGAGGATATATTATGTGATGTATGGCTAGTCATGGTCGGTAGGTGCTAGAAGTGTCGTTTATGTATTAACTACCCATAGAGTGATTTACTTTAGCATATGGCTACATGATCCAAGGTAATACATATGAGCATAGGTTTGGAACAATTCTTATGAGTATGATATGATGTAGATGATTAAATTAATTAAACACATATGGACCATGCAAAATTAATTAATGATAAACAAGACGGGCACAAAGAGAGAGAGAGAATTTGAATCTCCCATGTATGCCTCCAAGTGAACTCGAATTAATAATAAATAAATTGGGTCTTAGTTTTGATAAACAAGTTTCAGTTAATTAAGGAATCAACTCCTTAATTTATGCAAAGTGGTTGTTGAAGATGACAATGGTGGTGAAGCACTAGTTACATTCAGTTATGTTCTATTCAGTTCAGTTCAGTTACATTCAATTCAATTCAGTTCAATTTAGTTACATTCAGGTCCACTCAGTTCAGCTCAGTTACATTTAGTTCCATTCATTTCAGTTCAGTTCAATCAGTTAACAACTCAGTTAGAGGAATTTAACACTAGTGAATTAATGGAGGGTGCATATATTCAGTGTGGGAGGTAATTATGAGGTGAAAACTTGGCACTAAGTCATAAAGGGTTGAATGTGAAACAATGTTCACAATATTAACAATGTTACTGGTGCACAAAAGAATGCAACCATTCCTACCTTCTTTGTATGACTGAATTTGGCATGTTATTATAGTGCTATGCAGTTGGCAAGTCCAGTACAGTTTTCCATATGATATCTATTCTCTTGTGCTCTCTTATTAAGCAATCTTCTATTGTGTTGTAATCATTCTCTTTCGATTATCTATCATACTCAAACAATTATTTGGTTTTTCAACCTCCTTAATTGGAAGGTTTTACTAGTGTACATCATGTGTCTTATGGATTGAATGATTGTGTGTATGATTTGTTTATGGGATCCATCTACATTGTAATTATGGATTAAAAGTTTTAAAGTTCAATAATATTTCATTATTGCTAAAAAATTGACATGGTCTCAGAGTATGGGTGTGCAAGAGCTTAGTTTTGTGCAAACACTCTAATCCTCCATAGATCTTGAAGCATTGAGAAAGATATTGAAGAAATGGCATCAATATCCATCTAACAGGAAGATCAACTAGAAGGAACATCTAACTTCAACACATGGAAGGTGAGGGTGATCAATATCCTTGAAGAGAATGATCTTGATTCTTTTGTGACCTCTATGATAAAGAATCCCACTACAAATTCAAGAAGAACCAATTACAAAAAGAATAAAGCAAAGGAAAAGAGGACCATTTATGACTTCGTGAAGGACAATCTCATGATGGTGATCACACCATTGAAGATGACAAAGGAGTGTTTCGACACACTCACAAATATTTATGAGAAGAAGGCCCCTACTCAAAATATGGATTTGAAGAACAAGTTGTGCAACATGAATATGGAAAGAGATGAGACTGTAGCCTCCTTCTTCACAAAGATATCTCAAGTGAAGGATAAACTTGCAGGCATCGGTGTGGAGATTGATGAGGATGATTTTCTACAAAACGCCATCGACGGAATTTCCTCCTCATGGTAGACCTTTCTTACTGCGATAAATGGAAGAGAAGAGCATCCCAATTTCAAAATACTTTTTCATGATTGCATCCAAGAAGAAGGGCACATCCAAAACAAGATGATGAGCAGTAAGGAGAAGAATATTTCCCTCGTGGAAAGAACCAAGAAAGAGAGAAAACCCTTTGCTCCCAAGAATTATTTATGCACAAAGAAGAAAGAGATATATAAATGTTTTGAAAATTCAAATCTCCTATGTTTTTATTGTCAAAATCCAGGACACTTCATATGGGATTTCCGTGTGAGGCAAAAAAAGAAGGAAGAGTTCATGCATCCACCACCGTAGAAGTAGGTGACCTTCTCAAGAGAAATAATACAAGGAAGAAGATGATAGAAATGAATGTTTCATTTAGTGAAGAAGATAATTCTCTCTTGGTTTTATGGGATCCTTATTCCCATGCAAAGACATACCTTCTAGTACATGCATTAAGTTTTCTTTTTGCAGTGTTTAAAGTTGTAGTGAATAAAGAAGGACTCCACCTATATCCACAAGAGTGCAGAGATCAAGAGGGATCCCACACAAACAATAAATATGAGTACCTTATTTTCTTATATTATTTTATAAATCATATCTAAATTTTTTTATGCTTCATGACTGTCATATAGATCTGTATTCCTGGACTTGGAATTGTGTTTAGCATATACATTTTTTTTTCTGTCCTTATTGGCATGTTATCGATCTCATGAGTCCATGTTATGTGAGATGATATATGACTGATATAAAACTTATGTAGGACTGATATATAATCCTATAGGACTGATAAAAGGCTGAAAACATCCTTCATAAGACATGAGATTTAGGGATGCATGATTGCTTCATAAGCTATGAACATAGGACTACATGATTGGACAGATAGAGGGCTACATGCTTACCTCATGAGATATGAACATGGGGCTGTATATTTATTTCATAAATGATTTTTTTGGACTGATATAGAGCTGCATATCAATACATAATATTAGAATGGGTTATGATAAATTGGTTCATCAATATTTGTACATAACTATGTAAATCATTACCAGTATATTAAGAGTATTTCATGTGAATAAAATTCATGATTATGAAATGGTTCTAACCATTAGAATAATTTTTCTTATAGGGAAAATTAATATTCCCTTACCTACAAGTAAAAAAGGACATGAATGTGGAGTCATTTCGATGTTTGACACTGAAAGAGAACAATTTGGGAGGTTCCTATGCCTCTTGGGAAGTAGACATAATAAATGGCTTAATTATACAAGCTGTTATTTCTTGCTGCAACGTATGGAGAAAATATTACCTGGTCTCAAGGAATTATAGAAAGGTGGACCCATAAATGTCGAATAACCATCGTCCTCATAATTCTTTTCATTATGTTCCCAAATATCTTATAGGTCTTAAGGAGTTTCTTTTAGTTGGAAGGGAGAACTCATCCTATCTTTTTGTTCTTCAAATCCTTCAACTACGACTTCTGGATCTTCGTATATAGGACAATCATCATATTCACTTGCTTGGAAATATTCATATATTGTTCTTGAGATATCATTAATTAGGAATTAGACAATGGCTACTTTGACCAAATCCTTGTTTTGGGCTTCTTTATTGAACAAGTATTTTCCATGCTTGACATGAGGTATTCATTTGTCATGTTGCTCTGAATCCCAGTGGCTATAGAATGTTCCCACCAATTCTACAAAGGACGATATCACTCCTTTATCTAGGCCCACAAACCAAGCAAGGGCCTTTCCTCCCATGTGAAGGAAAAATGATCCCATGTAAACTTCTTACTTTTATTTAATACCACATTCTAAAGCCAAAGTCATAAACCATTCCACATGATGTGCAACATTATCATGGTCACCCTTGAAAGTATGCCAAAATACCTCTGGTAACTCAGATGAATATCCTAGGAATACTGATAAATCAAGAGGAGCAAAACCTATTTCCATTTCAGTAGTAGTCAGATTACCATGATCTTTGAATTCAAATGGAATATCGTCTTTGATTTTGTTCCTTGAATAATCTTATGTCTGGCTACTTTTGAGCATTTCTTCCCATATACTATTTATCATCTCCTTTCTTTCTTCTTCTTCAAGACTGTAATCCCAATCCATGTTGAATGCATTGATGAAATTCTTTAGTGAAGAAAAAAGTTTACGAGGAAAACCCTCATACCAATTTATGACAGATAAGTTGTCTTCTAGGTGAAAACATAGCCTAAATAGCCTCATCTTGATGTCTTCATGCATGATTTTTTTTTCCCAGATGAATTCCTACACATGTGCTGCTGCATGGTGCTTATACTACTGGAATAATGGGAAAATTTCCTTCCCACCGTCTTGAATGGCATACTTGTGTGGAAATCCTGAAATGCACAAAAAATCCAATGTATCCATCCACAGTTCTTAATTAGATTCCATCTCATCAGGCTTATTTGTCTTTAAAGAGCGCTTCTTTATTTTTCTTTGACTAGAGTCACCAGGAGAGACATGCCACGTCAATTAAACAAATCTCACCAAAGTACTAAACAAAACAAGGGTGTACTAAAATAATGGGGTGGGATGAGTTCTTTGTGGAGTTGCCAGATAATCTTGTAGGTTAGTCCTTTCTATAAAAATATATGCAATCATATACAACAAGACTTCAACACTTACCAAAAATTTTGTTCCTTCTCGGATAAGTCACCTCAATGAATTTGAGGTCCCTAGCAATGGCACCAAAATGTTAAGCCTTGACGAACTTCTTCTGTATGGAGTCGAAAGGTAAGATCTAGAATATTAATCCTTGATAGTAATATTTCCAAAATATCAAGAAAGACTTTCCTCAATTTTCTTACCGAATATCGTTCTTTCCAAGGGTGTGAATGACTCGGGATCATCTGCTTCAAATTTTGAAATGGTCCCTGGCAACGACACCAAAATGTTAAGCCTTGTCGGGATTTTTCTTTATGGATTCACCAGGTAATATCTGCAAGATTATTCCTTGACAATAATATTTTCAAAATACCCAGAAAGAATTACCTCAATTTTATTATTGAATGTCGTTCTTTCCAAGGTGTGAATGAATCTGTATCAACTGCTTCAAATTTTGAAATCATCCCTGGCAATGACGCCAAAATGTTACGGGATGAACTAGAAGGGCTAGCCACCAACCAACATATGAAAGGGAAAGTGACCACTGTCACCTTAGACACTCTTCCAAAACTTCTTCAGAAGTCGAAACTTCCTAGGGGAGAGCCCTAATGTAACCTTGTAAAGAGGACTAAAACACCAAGTAGTATCTTATTTGAATAATGTTAGTCACTAGTGCCTTATTGAAGTCAAATAAAAAAGTAGAGAAGATCAACTATGATCCTGAATATGAATAGTTAGTAAATCCACTTTAACCAATTCATGCATAATGTTCATATTATAATCCTCCCTTATCCAATTTGGTCAATTATGTCTAAATTAGGAGTCCTTTTAGTCTATATTTTGTCACTAGAACCATTGGGTCCACTTGGCCTGATTGGGCCACATGTACTAGTTAATAGAGTGTGGGGAACACTAATTGAGGCTAACTTCCACTGATTGCACTTGCATGCATCAGTTTAGGAGCCTCCTAGATCAATCCTACAATTTAGGAGCCACTGGGAGTGCTGGAACCAACCTCCTTCAGCTGAGTTCAGT
The DNA here is from genome assembly GCA_001517045.1 of Pseudotsuga menziesii. Taxonomy (NCBI): domain Eukaryota; kingdom Viridiplantae; phylum Streptophyta; class Pinopsida; order Pinales; family Pinaceae; genus Pseudotsuga; species Pseudotsuga menziesii. The sequence goes on along the minus strand of LPNX011008978.1, from coordinate 47,394 downwards.
TGGTGACTAGTCAAGCTCAGTTAGAAGTCAGTTACATTGAGTTCTAGTCTGTTACTTTCAGTTCTATTCAGTTAGCACTAGCTTTGCATGGCTGCATATGGGTGAGTCATATTTACTCACTTACCAAAGTTAGTTAGACTAGTTAACTAATAATTAAGACTGAATTAGGCACTTGAGCTGGGTTGTTGAACTCTGATAGTGATTTAGACATGTCTAGTTAACCATTCAATAAATTAAAGTCAATCTATTTGAATTCCTCTCTCATGCATTCGAATTGGATGGTTATTAATGCCAGTGTATTACATTGTAATTAATTATCCAATTACTTTGGTTAATGAAAGCATTCACAGTTGCAAGCCATTTTTGCATTGTTTAATTCTTCAATTTCTGAGTAAAATTTTCTGATCTATATTGTGAGTTGTGTGTTGGTCCACATATCTATGTGCTCAATTTCATATGGTATCAGAGCCTTGGTAGGAAAAGGCACTTCTCCAACTACAGATTCATACTTGGATCAATTTTTGTTTAGCAAAATTTCTCCTTCCAGCATTGCACCAGAAGCAGATAATTTACCACATAAATCCTAAGCAAAGGAATTGTTCATCAAGCTTGCTTGATTAACTAAGATGGGTGTGAAGAAAATTCCAAAAGTGCAGGTTGTCGACCTTACTTTGTCTATTTGATTGTGTCAGTTATAGGTTTTTTTAGTCTCCTTCACTGCATTCGCTACATCAGCGTTCATTGTCCTTCACTGCATTCGCTATAGAAACACAATGGCACCTCCTTTGGAGCTTCTCACTCCTTTCAATTACCATTAGTGGAAGGAGCACATGGATATTCAGCTTCACTCCAAAAGAATCTATAGAGTCACGATGGACATGGAGGCAGAGCCAATTCATTATGTTGACAAAGAAAAACACTGAAATAAGCTTGATGAAGCATACGTATCCCTGTGCTTTTCAATATCTAGAGATCTTCTCTTCCACATCAATGGATTGAAGGCTCCCAAGGAGGTTTGGACTATGCTTTCTTCCTTGTTTGATAAGAAATATGACCTGAGTATTTATCAGCTAGAGAAGGAGCTGATTTCTCTTCACCCAAGCAAATTTGAAACTATGAATGATTTATTCACTAAATTCAAGAACCTGGTGTTCCAGTTGAAGTTGTGCAAGGTTGATAAGGAGGATGATCAACTCATCCTTGCCATCCTCTCAAAACTTTGTGAAAACTACTCATCCTTTGTTTCAACCTTTCATTAAGGGAAGCTCACTACACCAAATTGGAAGATGCCAACTCTTAATGCCTTCATTGAATTTCCCACCAATGAGCATGACAAGTTTATCCAAATGGGGATCATCCGATCTTCCAAAGATCAAGCATTGGTTATGGGAGGACCTAAGGCTACGAATAGTAAGGGGAAGCAAAAGAATCATCCTCCTGTGGATAAAGAGCAGTCATATCAGCCCTCGGGTTCAAGGAGAAGCAAGAAGAATGGCAAAGGAAAGACCATTTTTTCTTATTTTGGAAGGGAATTTCATCAAGAAATATCCTATATGAGAAGAAAAAATGATGAAATGAGTGTTCTTCTAGAGAAACATAACATCACGGTACCTACTGGTGCAAGGAAGGCTGACAATAGAGAAGAAACTGAAGAACATGATGAGAGATTCCATGCAATGAAGGCTAGTTGTTCAACAACATATGCCTTCCTCATTAATTCTGGAGCTTCCAATCATATGGTTGCATCCAGAGAATCATTCTCTTCTTTACAATATTCTAATGTCCCTAGTATTCATATGGGTAATAACAGTCAAATTTGAGCCAAAGGGAAGGGCTCTATCAAGATTGAAACTGGAAAGTTCAAACATGTGCTTTATGTTCCCTCCTTTGCTACAAATCTGTTATCTATATACCAGATGACTCACACTGGCCCTCCAAAGCGAGTGATATTTGGTCCTGACTCAGTGGAGATCACATATATCTCTATTGGGAACATCATAGTGAAGGGTGCTGCAAATCATGCCTCTAAGGCATATGAGTTCTCACACTTCCTAACATTTTCAGAACCAATGCACTCTCGGCTTCCACATGAAAGGAGAGGTAAAAACATTCCATCTACTTCCTTTGCAGTTTCCACTAGTATTGTAGAACCAGTTGTATCAGCTTATGATATTGAGATTTAGGGTGATTCAAATCTAGATCCATACCCTAATCCCAAGAGGGAAGCTAGGAAGATGACTAGAAATCCATCAGACACATAGAATACAAAGAACCTTGCACTATGTCATGCAATCTCACCTCCTTTGAAGATATGCAACAAACTCCTTGTGAGATGCTACATGGAAAGGTATGATCAGCTACACTGCTCTCAGAAGAATAGAGTATATCATACACCTCTTCATCCAAAAAGAGGAAAAGTTACATTCCTCCTTCCTTCCATCATCATTTTGGGAGAAGATGGAGAAGTATACATGCCAAGCCCCAGGATACATGTGCACAAAACCTCGTGCATGCTGCTTCGCTACACCACAGAGATGAAGGTTTCAGCGACATATTTTCAAGTTTTTAAGCTTGAATCCTGATTCTACCTGCTTAATTAGAGGGGGGGGGGGGATTTTTTCCCGTGTGGTTTTTTCCCCGGTTCCTTGTATTGAGAAGTTACTTTGATTTAGCTGTAATTGGTGACCTATGGTCTTAGTTACCATGGCCCACAAATTGTCCAAGTTATCATTCAGGGGGGTTTTAGGATTATAATCCTCCCTTGTCCAATTTGGTCAATTATGTCTAAATCAAGAGTCCTTTTAGTCTATATCTAGTCACTAGCACCATTGGGTCTACTTGGCCTAATTGGGACACATGTACCAGTTACTAGAGTGTGGGGAACACTAATTGAGGATAACTTCCATTGACTGCACTTTCATGCATCAGTTTAGGAGCCTCCTATATCAATCCCTAAAATTTGGGAGCCATTGGGGGTGTCGGCACCAACCTCCTTCAGTTGAGTTTAGTTGGTGACTACTCAAGCTCAGTTAGGAGTCAGTTACATTTAGTTCTAGTCTATTACATTTAGTTCTATTCATATAGCTCTAGATATGCATGGCTACATGTGGGTGATGTGCATTTAATCACCTACCACAGTCAGATAGACTAGTTAACTGATAATTAAGACTGAATTAGACACTTGAGTTGGGTTGTTGAACTCTGATAATGATTTAGACATGTCTAGTTAACCATTCAATTAAGTAGAGTCAATTAATTTGAATTCCTCTCTCATGCATTTGAATTGACTGGTTATTAATACTAGTGTATTACATTGTAATTATTATCCAATTACTTTAATTAATGAAAGCATTCACAGTTGCAAGCCATTTTTACACTGTTTCATTCTTCAATTTCTGAGTAAAATTGTTTGATCTATCTCATGAGTTGTGTGTTGGTCCATAGATCTATGTGCTCATAAAACACCAAATAGTATCTTGTTTGAATAATGTTAGTCACTAGTGCCTTATTGGATTCAAATAAAAAAGCAGATAAGATAAACTATGATCCTGAATATGAATAGTTAGTGAATCCACTTTAACCAATTCATGCATAGCTCATACAATAATTAGATAGTGACAAGGTATGACCTAGTGCAAATATAACACAACAAAATAACATAAATAGAAGAAATAGAAAATGACATGAATTCGATAATTAACCAATTTCCAGTCTTAGATCATCTGCTTCAAATTTTGAAATGGTCCCCGGTAACGATGCCAAAATGTTAAGCCTTGTTGGGATTCTTCTTTGTGTATACACCAGTTAATATCTGCAATATTAGTCCTTGACAATAATATTTTCAAAATACCCAGAAATAATTACCTCAATTTTATTACCGAATGTCGTTCTTGCCAGGGTGTGAATGAATCTGTATCAACCACTTCAAATTTTGAAATGATACATGGCAACGACGCCAAAATGTTATTGGATTAACTAGCAGGACTAGTCACCGACCAACATATGAAAGGGAAAGTGACCAATGTCACCTTATACACTCTTCCAAAACTTCTTCAAAATTTGAAACCTCCTATGGGAGAGCCCTAATTTAACCTTGTAAGGAGGACTAAAACACCAAGTAGTATCTTGTTTGAATAATGTTAGTCGCTAGTGCCTTATTGGAGTCAAATAAAAAAGCAGAGAAGATAAAATATGATCCTGAATATGAATAGCTAGTAAATCCACTTTAACCAATTCATGCATAGCTCATACAATAATTATATAGTGACAAGGTATGACCTAGTGCAAATATAAAACAACAAAATAACATAAATACCAGAAATAGAAAATGACATGAATTCAATAATAAACCAATTTCTAGTCTTAGATCATACATATGTTATATGAGTGTGCAGTATCTTAATTAACCAATTATTTTCGACATGTAATAAAAATGTGATATATACGCATTAGCCAAAATTACAAGCCTTTATCATCATCAAACATCTGAACAATGCTTGTACAATAGTACTAGCAGCAACACATCAATATTGTTGAAATATTGTAACTTAGAAGAATATTCTAAATGTATTTTACTAATGTAACCCATGGGATATGTTTTAATCCTCCGATGGGATGTTACTATTGTATTTGGTCATCATAGAGTCATGAGGTATAACCTCCATTGTAAGTCGGGTCAATAGTACCCTCTTGAATATAATATAATATTGTTTTGTGTCTTCCTAGTTGAAGTCGGCCTAGTAAGTTTGTTGGGGCCGACTTGTTAGGGTAAAAGTCAAGTGACAGAAAGTGTATAAATAGAGGATATGTGTTTCTCATTAGAACACACACTCGCTTGTGTATAGCGCATAGGAGAGAAAGAGACATATCTGCTGGGAGAAGGAGCACCTATTTTGGGTCTTGTATTTCTACTTTTGATACATATATATAGAGGAATTTTTTCTAGGTTTTCTTCCCCATGAGGGTTTCAGAGGATAAATCTTTGTGTTCTTTTGTGTGGTTGTGCTTGTTTATCTTTTAGTGATCCTTTTTCATATGTTTATGATGTTATGATTATAAATGTTATTAGATCTTGTATAACCATTAAAAACTTAACATGGTATCAGAGCTATCCTGAAAGAAGAATTTGTGCAACCGAAACACTACTACAGCTACATCTACCGAAGATTAGGGTTTCAAGCTTGAAAACCCTAGAAGAAAAAAAATAGTCATGTTGGGATTTTTGCTATAACTCGATATTGGATAAGGATGAGGAACTAAAACCTTGAAATTTTGAATATGGAGTCTTTTTGTACCCTTTGTAAAAATTTCAGCCTCATATTCCCTATAATCTAGGATATATGATTCCTCAAACTTAGGGTTCCATCCTATCCTAGATTTTTTCCTTAAATAGATGACCTAGGGAGAATTTATATATCTCAGGCTAGGAAAGTCCAAATGAATTTTAGAAAGATGTTGCAAATAGGGAATGGAATTTATCTTCTGTGGTAAACATTTTAGACCCCAAAAGTGAAACACGAACACATGGTAGTCCGTACAAGTTCAATATTATGAAAAATACAAAAATACGTCACCTTGGGAAAATTGGCATAAGTCATGCTTGGTGAAACCACTTATGCACTAACCTATGAGGTTGGAAACAATACATACCAGGATACCTCTGTACGAAGTTTCAAACCCATAGGATCAATAATTTCAAAGATACAACAAAAACAAGACCAGGCAATTTTGTAGAAGAAATTGAAGAAAACCAAGGCTTCCTATTCCTAGCACTTCCCTCCACGTATCAGTTCAAAAAGGAGGACTATCAAAATATCCATAGGAGGGAGAGTATTTCTAGGGAAGAATTTCCTCATTCTGTGGATTTTCAATTTTTGACCTAACACTACTACCTGGGGAAAACTAGGGCATCAGATATTTTGCAATTGTGTTCACAGTTTAGGGAAAATGAGAATGTTGCTCATCTTTCATTGAGGATGTGTATCTTTCTATCCAATCAGATATGAAAGATACCTAAGTTGAAAAATTAGGGTTTCTCTGTCAAACCCTAGGTCCACTAGAAGCAGTCTTCCAGAAAAGCTTTCAAGCTAGCATCAAGTTGAAGAAATCTAATTGGTAATTTCTATCCTCTCTATTTCCATTTGAGGTTCTCATGTTTATCATGATGACAAACAATATCAATCTTGAGAACAATCTTGCACAAGACGAGAACCTATGAGCATGGAATTATAGACTGCTTCTCATACCTGAAGAAGCATGACCTAGAGAATTACGTCAAAGAAGAAGCTACGGATCCATAGGGAGATGAAGACAAAGTACAAGAAGGATTTAGCCAAAGCCAATAGGATTATTTCCATATCCAATGGATCTTGCATGCATCATCTTTGTATACTCCCAAGAATATGTTCAGTACAATGACCAACCTGTACGAGGAAAGAATATCAACAAAAATATGACATTGAGGAACCAGTTGAAGAATGTGAAGATACAAAACTTAGAGACCATGTAGTTCCACTTCACAAGGGTTTCTCAAATCAAAGAACAACTTGAAGAAGTCAAATAAAGACATCATGCTCACACCATTGAATATTCCTCAAGTGATGAGGAATGTGAGTTCTACTGGTGAAGAAAAAGATCATACTCTTATCCATTTCAGTATTTGGATAAGAAAGAATGAAATTAGTGACAATCAAAACCAGTACATAGGTTCCCATAATCAGTAGAAGGATTTAAGACATAAGGATCAAGAAGGAGTCTACCAAACAAACAATAGATAAGTATTTGAATTGTCTTTATTTAGTTGTGTTCAAGAAAATGTTTTATGCATGATAGAATGGTTGCATTAATGACAATATACTACTAATATGCATGTTATGGGTAAGTAGCTCATGGTTCTATACAACATTTAATTTCTACTTATCTATAATGAAACATATTTGTTGACATATTGGGATTAGTGCACAATCTCAATGATGTTATGGTAGATATGGACAACATATGGAAAGTTTCTGTGTGTATACAGAATATGGATGGATGTTATATTGGATAAAATAGTTGCATGATTAGATATTTATGCATAATAATCTGTCATTATGAATATGTCTTATGAAATGATGCAACCAGTGCATTTGATTTGTAGGAAAGATCATGTACAATTGCCTACAAGAAAATAAGGATGAGACTTGTTCTGAAAAACAAGTGATGAAAGTTCAAGATTCACTCTAATAAACATACATAAATATGAACCTGAATCTCCCAGGGTCAGAGCCACCATGACAGAAGAAAGATCTTCAAAATAATATAAGAGAGTGGTAGATCCACCTTGAGAGATGAAGACCACCTTGGGCATGAGAGATAATTCAATATGAAGAAAAGTATGATGATACTTCCAACTAAATTAAGAGGCCTCAAATACACTCTAGTTATGTGGCACATTTGAGTGATATCTTTTATACATACCCTTCCATCTATTCAAGAAGCTATGATCAAAGAGTACCATTTGATCATGGGGAATGATGTCTAGGATATGGTTATGAGACCTGAAGGGAAGTCCGTAGTGTCTTCCATGTGGATCTACAAGATCAAGTATAAAATGCAAGGTTGATGGTTTTCCTTAGAAATAGGGGGTATATTATGGCATGACATACTCCATTGACAATACACACTTCTCCAGTGAAGCAGAAGTATATATCGAGCAAAGAACCACATGTTTAGAAAAGAATTTGTACGAGCTCAGAAGGCACCCATAGATAAGCACATCCATTTACATAAGGAGCTTGAATATCAACTAGAGTGAAGAATATCTTAACCTTTTCTACACGGTTGAATATGGAAACCTATAGAAGACAACAAGCTCATAGATGGGTGCAAGATGAACTTTTCAACAAAGTTCAAGATAAAGGATCTTAGTGTCTAGTAACCTAAGATGGAGACATAGAATATCAGTGGCAGAGGATGATACCTGTCACTTCAGTACAGAATGTTTTGATACATAGAGTACAACATGTAGAGGTAGGATGATGCTTCACTTGAGGGGTAGTGACTGCAGAAGATCTCCAAGTTCGACATGGTACGATAGGATGGACATATTCTTGATGGACTAAGGCTTTACCAAGAGTAAAGTTGGTTCCAACCTTCAAGGTTGAATGTGGAATACTAGGATATGCTGATGAATTGACAAGATGAACTCATTGTAGATGCAAAGAGGAAGTGTTGAGGACAGAAAGAGCACCTCAGGATATTTGGGATCGGGTATGATCTCATGAAGAGGCTGAGTACATTTCAACATGTTCATCCTATAGTAAAGCAATGCATCTTGGCAAAGTTTGATGTGGAAATATTAAGAATATTTGATACACTGGATTGTAAATCCATGGCCACACCCATTGATACCAACCTGAAGTTGTTATCTAATGAATCATCATAGTTAGTGGATGTTACTCAGTACAAACATATTATTGGGTTTTTGATGTATCTGATGAATACCAGGCCATATATATGATTTTCTATGAACACGTTGAGTCAATATCTATTTAAGCCTAGATGTGTTCACCTAATAGTTGCAAAGCATGTGATGAGGTACCTGAAAGGTACGACACACTTTGGAATATACTATGATGGAGATCATGACTACATATTTTCTGGTTATATGGATTCATATTAGGCAGGAACTGCCTCAGATAGGAAGAGAACCTCAAGTGGATGTTATTGTTTAGGATCCTTCATGATCTCATATTGCATGGTTTAGCTGGAAGTAGTCCAGTATTGCTCTCATCACAACTGAAGTAGAGTATATAGTAGCTTGTTCCGATAGTTGGGAAGTCACATGGCTTCAGAAGTTGATGTCAAGTATATTTGATATCGAATTGGATACCACATTGATTCTATGTGACAACCATGTTTGTATAAAGATTACAGAGAATCCTATGTTCCATGATAAACCAAAGCACATAGAAATACAATATTTTGACATAAGGGATATGGTACAGAAGGGAGATATAAACTCCAGTATGTGAGTAACGATGAGAAATTTGATGATGTGTTGACCAAACCTCTGTCTCGAGTAAAGTTTGAATACTTCCATGGAAATCTTGGTGTAGTCTGAAAAGACTTTCCTCACAAGGAGGAACAGTGATGATGATATAGATATTTATTTGCAAGAAGGACCAATGATGATGATATAGATCCTTCCTTGTAAGGAGGAATACTGATAATGATATAGATGTTTCCTCACAAGGATGAACAATGATGATGATATAGATCCTTCATACAAGGAGGAACAGTGATGATGACACTATCATTGTGGTTGAGATGGCAGTGATGCGTCAGTACAGAAAAGGTCAAGTGCACCTTCAGATGTTGATAAGGTATGATATTCACTTGTGGACAATAGTATCATATTTTTAGGATGGTATTGCAGATAAGAACACTCTCTTAATAAGAGTGGTCCTAGCCCTTATCAACTGAGGATGGTCCTACCGATGATAGTACTCTCTTTTGGTGAGTGATCCTACATTCACTTATAGGATTGTGTTGTAGATAAGAACACTCTATTGAGAGTAGTCCTAGCACTAACAGTCTAAGAATGGTCTAGGATGAGTCCTGCATTCATTTGAGGATGATGTGGTCCTGCATTCATTTTTCATATGAGATCTGCATCCAATTGCATACGATACTTTTTTCTAGAGAGTGATCCTACATTCACTTGTAGGATGGTGCCGTAGATAAGAACACTCTCTTGAGAGTGGTTCTAGCACTGACATGATAAGGATGGTATACGATGAGTCCTGCGTTAATTTGCAAAATATGTGGTCATGCATTCATTTGCAGACGATATTTGCATTCATTTGCAGACAATACTCTCTTTTGGAGAGTGATCCTACATTCACTTATAGGATGGTGTCGTAGACAAGAACACTATGTTGAGAGTGGTCCTAGCACTAACATGCTAAGGATGATCTATGATGATTCATGCATTCATTTGTGGATGATGTGGTCCTGCAATCCATTGTGGATGATATCTGCATTAATTTGCAGATGATGAGGTACTGCATTCATTTGCAGACAAGATATGCATTCATTTGCAGATGAGATTTGCATTCATTTGCAGACAATATGGTCTTGCATTCTTTTGCAGATGATCCAATTGGTCAATGATGTGGACCGTCCTTGTTAAAGGGGGATTAGGATGATGAGGATTGAATCATCCTTGGACTTATGTCCAAAATTGATAGGGATTGATCATCCCGCAAAGAGATCATGTATGCTATATGTTATGATGCTTTTAATGATGTTATTGATCGACAAATCATGCATGGATGTAGACGATGGAAGTATTGATCAAAAAGATCAAGTATGATTGTAGATAATGAAAAGGATCAAGTGATTGAATGTTGCAAAGGATTGATCCATTGAGTGCTGCAATGGATCGAGTGATAGGGTGCTGCAAAGGATCAAGTGATTAGGTGTTGAAAAGGATTGAGTGATCGAGTGCTACAAAGGATCGAGTGATCGAGTGCTACAAAGGATCGAGTGATTGAGTGCTGCAAAGGATCAAATGATTAGGTGCTGCAAAGGATCGAGTGATTAAGTGTTGCAAGAATATGAAGATCAAAGTGCGGCTGCAAAGGATCGAATGATCAGGTGCTGCAAAGGATCAAGTGATCAAGTGCTTCAAGAAGATGAAGACAAAGTGCTGCTGCAAAGGATCAATTGATCGAGTGCTCCAAAAGATCAAATATGAAGACTCAGTGTTGTAGAAGATGAGGATCCAATACTGAAGATGTTCTAGTAACTATTTGAGTTATTGATGATTGTTAAAAAATTCCTATGATGTATAGATGTATCACCTTGATGATGTTGTAGATGTCCTCTCCCCCTACTCCTATAGTTGATTATGTTGTTGTCAGTAGAATACCCTTCTCATTAAGGGGGGGTGTTGAAATATTGTAACTTCGAAGAATATTCTAAAGGTATTTTACTAATGTAAGCCATGGGAGATGTTTTATTCCTCCAATGGGATGCTACTATTGTATTTGGTCATCATAGAGTCATGAGGCATAACCTTCATTGTAATTCGGGTCAATAGTACCCTATTGAATATAATATAATATTGTTTTGTGTCTTCCTAGGTGAAGTCAGCCCAGTAAGTTTGTTGGGACTGACTTGTTAGGGTAAAAGTCAAGTGATAGAAAGAGTATAAAATAAATGAGTTGTGTTCCTCATTAGAAAACACACTCACTTGTGTATAGCGCATTGAAGAGAGAGATAGACATATATATTGGGAGAAGGAGCACCTATTTGGGGTCTTGTATTTGTACTTTTGATACATCTATATAGAGGAAGTTTTGTTGGGTTTTCTTCCCCATGAGGAGTTCCCATGATAAATATATGTGTTTTTTTGTGTGGTTGTGCTTGACTATCTTTCAGTGATCCTTTTGCATATGGTTATGATGTTATGATGCTAAATATTATTAGATCTTGTATAACCATTAAAAACTTAACAAATATATCATCCCAAGGTATATGAGAAAATATAAGTGATAACATATGTGTGTGATAGTGTGGGTGTAATCAATATGTCCACGTTAGTCATGCACCAATTACAGACTTGATATGAGAAACAATGTACATAAGACGGTTAGTATTAGGTATGAAAATAATTTTAGCAGTAGTAGTGATTCATCTCAGTGTTATAACAGTCATGAAGGTAGAAAAAGCTATTATTATGTATTAAATCCAAGCTTTATGCATATGTTTATGTGTTAAATGGAAACTTAGCATGTGCAAAAGTATACAAAACCTTGGAGTTGGGTCTGAAACAAATCATTAGAAGCATTACAACTTCATTCCAAAATGTTTATATAATACATAAACAAAGTTGTTGACAGTTCAACCTTTAATTGCAATTTACACCAACAATTACTAACCTTTTAACCAACAGTGTGTATGATTGTGTGCAGGAGTTAGGACTGATATGAAAAGGAAAGTATAGCAGGTCATGTAGAGGGAGGGATTCCACTGTAAGGGAAACCCTTACCATGGCTGAGTAAAGGTAGGTTTGCAAAAATTGCAATCTACAATTTTTTACAGTAAGCAGAGATGCAGAGGATGAGGGTAGAAAGAGGAAGGCCCTAGGGCCTCTAGGTGAGAGAAAATGGTGAGTCTAGGGTCTTAGAGAAATATTAGGATTTTTTTAGGGCCTTTTTAGGGTAGAATTTAGTTTTAGTATTTATAAAAATTTGAGGGCTTCCAAAAAATTTTCCCTAGGGTTTCTAGGGACAAATAGGCCAGGGAAAATTTGTAGGGAGGGTGGATGAAATTTTAGGGAGGCCCAAAAGTGCAATTTTTTTTTAGGGTTTTTAATATAAAATTGTAGACCTAAAATTACCCTAATCTACCACATAAAATGAAATCTATATAACCCTATCGACTAGGTTTGAGAAAAGAGGAAGGTTTGATACCAAGGGAGAAAAATCCTAGAACAATCCTACCCTAACTTAGGGCATCTAAGGAGTGACTAACTAACCTCTATAGAATATTAGCCTAGGTTTCACAACTAACCCTATAGTCCTAAATTTATAACCGTAGAAATACTCCTAAATGGACGTACTTCCACAACCAAGGTGCTTAAATTTGACAAAGATCTATCCAAGACAAAATTCAACCCTAATGGATACCATTCAATATATAAACATACACCATTCATCAAAAAATAACAAAAAGAGATCAATATGCAAACCCTAGATACCTCCGTGTACATGTGTTAAGCAAACAAATCTAGCATCACCTTAGTAAGAGAAATTGAACCAAAGAAACTCCAAGCTTTTGTCATGCAACCCAAAAATATTCCTTCCTCAAGAGGTGTGCATAACATCCAAAGAGCCCTAGAACGGTAGAAAAATACATAGTGTTTTAACTTTTATCCCAGAAGTTCTGTTTTAAAATGAAAGTGAGGAGATGTATTTATATGATCTCACACTCACTTTTAACAAAATATCCAGGCCTACATGCCTTAAAACATGCATATTTGAAATTATAAAATGTCAAATTAAAACTAAAAGAAAATAATAATGAAATATAGGATAAGGTAGGCTACGTGGGGTATTAGTACCCCCGCGTTCCAAAACATTCTCAAATAAGAGAATCACTACGAAAAAAAGGCTAGAGTGAGCTGGAGGAAGGGTGTTATACCCGATCTAACCCCTATAATGTTGTACAAAACATCAAATCCCTCCTCAAAGCATGAAAATACCTAGCATGGAGGGTGCCTCTCGTCTCAGGAGATAAGGCCAGGGAGAGCAGGTGCCCACTGATTGAAGGGACAAGAGGGTGTCTAAATTGGCTTCAAATGAAGACAAGTGTCTTGTATCTTTCGTAGAGGCCACCAGAGCTCGTAAACATGATATGGATCCATGTGAACTAGTGATCAACCCTTAGGGGCCACAGACACCAACCTCAAGGTTAAAAACCCTAATAAAGGGAAGTCAGCAGTGCCATTAATCCATAGTACCCCTAAAGGATGACCAAAGCGCCCAAACATGACCACCATTGCTTGATAACACCCGTCCTGGTCAAAAAAGTTAGCCCTCTCTCACTAGGGTACACCTGTAGGTGTGCTGGGTATAGGTGCAGCGTAACATGGGGTGTTCTTAAAATTTTCTCTACAATACACCATGCACCTCATGTGACATGAATCATCCTCAAGCATGGTGTAAACACTTTTGGAGTAACCTCGAAATATAACAAACACTTATATCACCTAAGAGGAGGTTTGGAGCAAGCATGCTTCATAATCCTTGAAAAAATTATTGTTGCATAACATTAGAAATATTGAGCTTGTTGGAATTGAGGATGGAGGTCTCTATTTATATATCTTCTTAAATCCAAAGTGAGCTTGAATGAAAAACCACATTAGTGTGAATACGACTCTTTAATTGGATGAATCGGTTCCACTTGTATGGGGGTGAGTTGACAAAAAGTATTATTGAACGGTTTTTCTCCGATTGAATGGGCCATGGATTTTGTCCAAAATCCCATTGCTACAAACACATGTCTTACATTACAACAATGGACAATAATCCAAACAAACCCTCCACATTTTTTTTCTATATATATCCATTGATAAATGTGGCTTATTAGGAAATGGTCTTTGTGAAAATAGCATTGCTATAAACTATATGTGTAATACCCCATGAATTAATAATTATTATTAATTCTGTTGGAAAAATAATTTATTTATTATTTTATTATTTTTATTATTTTTGACATAAAAGTCAAGAATAAAACACTTTGTAAAAAATATTTGTTTTTAATAAGATATGTTGAGAGGGACAAAAGTGGACATAGTTGTTGAAGAGTGTTTATTGACCCACAAGAGGAAAACTACAAGTGGCAGAAACCATCGAGTGAGAAATCAAGATGCAGGAGGCATCATCCCCAAAAATCAGGTCACAACTCCTGGTTGAGGGCTAAAGAGAAGGAGGCTCATAAATGACCAAGTCCTAGGAAAGATACTATATATTAGTATTTCCATGAGCAACAGGAGGCTAGCATTCGATGGGGATTAACATCTATAAAATGCAAGAGATGGCGCATTGAAATATTTTTCGCTTTTGGTTCAGCGAATAGGCTCGGGGTTTCTGGAACAAGTAGCTTGGATGCTCTGGGGGCTGGTTGGGAGGAACATCTTCTCCACTTTTGTTTTTCCAGTGTTGGTGCCAAGTTTATACTTTATAATTTTAATTTTTGTAGAATATGATTAAATCTTAGATCTGCAGTAGGTTAATGTAAATTCTAAATTGTTTTCAACTAGCTTACTGTTGTTATAATTGTACCTAATGGAATGAAATCATTTATTTCTAATCTATACTGTATAATTCTATATTCGATTGTAAATATACAATATGCATTGTTTTCCTAAATTTACCTTTGTTATATTTTTATCGTTTAAACAATATGATCTTAGGATCTTATCTGAGAGAATAGCATGCACAACAATCAATCACAAGAGACAATAGACACAAAGATTTATCCTCGAGGAAACCATAAAGGAAAAACCCTGCAACTTCCTCAGAGATAGAATGAGCACCAATGGCAACAGTAAAACCCGAAAACATAAATATGATCTCTGACAGCTGATCTCTCTCACTTGTGCCAGCACTTCCTCTCTCACTCATGTGCTATAGCTGGGTGTGTGTGTATGTTAAATAGAGAGGCTCACTTTCTATTTATACTCTTTCATTCACTTAATATTTGACTCAGTTATGTAGTCTCGAGTAATCCTAACTCAATTATGTAGGCTCGAGTAACCACAACTTGGGTACTAATGAACCGACTTACAATGGAGGGGACTTCCTCATGACTTTTAGTAATTCTCCTGATAGGAACATCAGGGTAAAAATAAATACAACATAGACAAGTGAATACATTTTGAAATTACAAATACATCAACACTCCCTCTTAATTAGGAAGGTATTCTCTTGACACAATTCATCAGTACAAGTCTTATTCTCTGGATCTTCATCAAAGCTGGATCATCACTGGATCATCATCAAAGCTAGATCATCACTGGATCATCATCAAATATGGATCATCACTAGATCATCATCAAAGTTGGATCATCATCAAAGCTGGATCATCATCAACGCTGGATCATCACTAGATCATCATCATCACTGCTTCTGCTATCTTGATCAAATGGTGCTATCTCTCTATTCTTCTCATCATAGGAAGTTATACAGATCCATCCCTTTTTCATGCTGGTGGTAGGCCTAGCCTCCATGTATGTATTCCTCTACAGAGCCAGTCCTTTTTCATACTAGATGTAGGACTCTACAGAGATAGTCCTTTTTCATACTAGATGTACCTCCACAGAGCTATTCCTTTTTCATACTGGATGTGGGTCTCTACAGAGCCAGTCCTTTTTCATACTGGATGTAGGCCACTACAGAGCCAGCCTCTTTTCATGCTAGATGTACTTCCACAGAGCCAGTCCTTTTTCATACTGGATGTGGGTCTCTACAGAGCCAGTCATTTTTCATACTGGATGTAGGACACTACAGAGCCAGCCCTTTTTCATGCTGGATGTACTTCCACAAAGCCAGTCCTTTTTCATGTTGGATGTGGGTCTCTATAGAACCAGCCCTTTTTCATACTAGATGTAGGCCACTATAGAGCCAACCCTTTTTCATGCTGGATGTACTTCCACAGAGCCATTCCTTTTTCATACTAGATGTGGGTCTCTATAGAGCCAATCCTTTTTCATATTCGATGTAGGCCACTACAAATCCAACCCTATTTCATGCTGGATGTACTTCCACAGAGCCAGTCCTTTTTCATACTGGATGTGGGTCTCTATAGATCCAGCCCTTTTTCATGATGGATGTATGCCACTGCACTTATATCTAGCCATGGGAGGCCCCACCTACCACCATGTCAAAATGGCATAGCACTTACATCTAACCATGGGAGGCCCCGCCTACCACCATGTCAGAAAGGAACAACACTTACATCTGACCATGGGAGGCCCTGCTACCATCATGTCAGAAGGGTAAATGGACTCATCACCTCCCCTTGGAAGGAAAATCAATCTAGAGATAACCAAGCTTCTCCCTGAAGTACTCAAACTTCACTTTGGCCATTTCTAGCACAGAAACACATCAGGGCTGATTACGTCCAAGGATAACCTACGAGATTTGCCAGGACTGATTACATCCAAGGACAACCTACAATATTGTTTACGTCTAAGTGACCTATGAGCTTCACCAAGATTTTATTCTCAGACAACCTGTCTCATCGGCTATGCTAGAACTACCTCTTCCAAGAGATCTCGATCTGGATCACATACTGGAGCTTCACTGCTCCTCTCTCATCTCATACTGAAGTAGCACCCCGAAGTGCTCTTCCTATCAATGGAACTTCCTATCCAATATGAATCCACATAACCTTCTAGGTTAATCTTCTGATTCACCTCATACTTGAGCCATAATCAACTGTACCCTTCAAGTACCTCAGAATATGCTTTGCAGCAATCAGGTGAACATGTCTCAATGTGTTCACAGCAAAGCCAATATCTGGTCTCGTATTCATCAGGTACATCAAGGAACAAATCATCTAATAATACATCATGGCATCAGTCGTCTCTGATGGAGCATCACTCAATAGCTTCAGTTTTTATGCCATATGTGTGGTCATGTCCTTGCAGTCCATCATCTTGAACCTCTTCAGGGTATCCACCACATACTTCCCTTTTCCCAGGGAGATTCCATCTACAATCTGCCACACCTCCATGCCTAGAAATTAGTGCATCA
Source organism: Pseudotsuga menziesii (assembly GCA_001517045.1). Classification (NCBI taxonomy): domain Eukaryota; kingdom Viridiplantae; phylum Streptophyta; class Pinopsida; order Pinales; family Pinaceae; genus Pseudotsuga; species Pseudotsuga menziesii. The sequence continues at coordinate 30,085 of LPNX011008978.1, read as the reverse complement.
TATGCAAGTCCTTCATCTCAAACTTGGCGGCAAGTCTACTTCTTGCAAATTTAATGAGTTCCTCTTTTCTATCAAGAACAAGTCATCAACATATAATAGGAGCATCACTAGTCTTCCACCTTCAACCTTGAAGTAAATATTAGAATCCTCTTTACTCTTAGTAAATCCTAGAGTCATCAGTAACTTGTCCATCCTATGGCATCATGTTGAACCTCATGATCTTCTGCAGTCACTCCCTCTGAAGCAGAGCATCATTCTCCCTCTTCCTCTCGTACTCTATGCATTGACACATTCTATACTGGAGTGAAAAGTAGCTTCCTCTGCTACTAATATTCTATGTGTCCATCTAGGGTCACTAGATACCAAGATCCTCTATCTTGAAAATGTTCTCCTCGAACCCATCTATGAGCTTGTCATCCTCTATAGGCTTTCATCTTCAACCTTTTAGAAAAGGTTAATATCTTCATCACTCTAAGTGATCTTCAAGCTCCTCATGTATGTTTTATCCCATGGGTGCCTTCTGATCTCATACAAGGCCTTCTTTTATTTGCACACATGATTATTCCTATCATGTGTCTTTCTAGTGGCTGCAAATGTCTCTTCATATTATATGCCTTCTTTCCGTGAGAAGTCTCGTGCTATGAATCTTTCCTTGTATCCCATGATGTTTCCATCTATTGCATGATGGAACTACGAACTTCCCTTCAGGTCTCGATACTACATCCTAGACATCATTCTTCTTGAATTGGTATTCTCCTTCCCTTTATTCTTGGCTACTTCTTCATAGCTGGAAGGTTCTACATCAATGTTGTCATTCAATTGTGTCACATAACTACATTCATCATATTATTCTTCATTCTTGGATTATTTCTCGAACTGTCATTAGTTGTTCTTCGGAACAAGTCTCGTCCTTCTTTTCTTGTAGGTGATTTTACGTGATCTTTCCTACAAGTCAAATGCATTAGTTGTATGGTTAGAAACATTTCATAAGGAATATTCATAATGGAAAATTATTATGCATAAAGATATGATCATGCAACTATTTTATCCAATACAACATTCATCCATATCTCACGAAAACTTTCTAGATTCCTTCCATCTCTACCATGACATCATTGATATTGTGCACTAATCCAATATGTCAGCAAAGAGGTTTCATTCTACATTGAGTAGCAATGTAGAGTTGTATAGCACCATGAGCTACTTACCCATCACATGCATATTAGTAGTATATTGTCATTAATGAATGAAAACATTCTATCATGCATAACACATCAACTGAATATAAACAAATGCATAACAAAACAATATCATGAAATGAAAATTGAATACTTATCTTTATTTGTTTCGTGGGTAGACTTCTTCTTGAGCCTTTTAGCTTCATCATCTTCTTCATTCATAACAACATCATTTCTTATCCAAATGATAATATGGATAAGAGGTTCTTCAAGAGTTGAGTCCTTTGTATTCCTCATCGCTTTGAGGGATCTTCTTTGAATCATGAGAGCTTGATCTTCAATTACTCCCATCTTCTCTTTCTCTTATTATGAGTCAAGCTTCATCTTGTGTGCGCCCTTCCCAGATTCTACTGAAGCTAATCACTTCCTTCTGGAGCACATTCCTCGAATGAATGAATCCTTTGATCCTGGGAGGCCATTCAAGGTGGTTATCACAATTTTTGTATTCTCTACTTCTTCATCCACTTCTCCAAGTTGTTCTTTGATTTGAGAGACCCTTGTAAAGTATGACTGTATGGTATCTGCATTATGGATCTTCACATTCTTCAACTGGTTTCTCAAAGTCATCTTTTAATTTATGCTCTTCCCTTCAAATAGCTTGGTCAAGGAATCAAACATCTCTTTAGGTGTCTTTAGGGAAGACACTTGTGGTATAAGGTGATCCTCTTGGCCTTGACCAAGTTCTTCTGGTGTAAGGATTTAGCCTTATCTCCCTCTAGAACTGGAACCTCTCCACTTATGTAGGTGTCCAATTCATTTCCTTCAAGAACCAGTGAGATCCTATAATTCCATGCTTGAAATTTTTCAGCTTCACCAGGATTTTCATCAAGCTGGCGTGATTAGTCATATTGAAATGAGAACCTCAACTATAAATAGCAAAATATTATATCTTACCGATTTGAGGTGTCCGTCCTGGTTCCGGATCTGGCTAATCTAGGGTTTGTGAGAGAAACCCTAATTTTCAAAACTTGGAATTTAAAACTTGTGATTGGATAGAAATACATACCTTTTCAAGGTGAGCTGTCCAATGTACTCCTTTTCTAAAAACAGTGGAGGGAAACTCCATGAACAGGAAGCCCTAGTTTTCCAATTTCTTTTGCAAAAATTCCTGATACTGTTATTGCGGTATCTATGAAAGTACTTATCCTCTCTGTCTAAAGTTTTGTACTGTGGTAGCCTCATCTATATTATTTCTAACACCATAGTTTTTATCAGCATTGGTTTCACCAATTGGGACTTATGATAGTTTTCCCACGGCGACTTAATTCAGGACTGTTCAACATAGCAAACTTGTACGGAATGCCACATGTCACTGTTTCACTTTTGGGGTCTTAAATTTTTACCACATAAATTAAAGTTTGTGCCCTATATAGAACATCTTTATAAATTTAATTTGGACCTTCTTATCCTGAGATATATCAATTCTCCCTAGGTGTCCTGTTTAAAGATGAATCCCAGAAGAGGCTGGAACCCTGATTTGGAGGAATCATATCTCCCAGAATATAGTGAATATGAGGCTGAAATTTTTACACAAGGTGCATCAGGATTTTATATTAATCCTATGAAATTTTTTTCCTCTGAGACTTCTTCAATCCCGAGATATAGCGAATATACCAAAACTACCAGTTTTTGTATTTTAGGGTTTTTTAGGCCCGAGGTCAAACTAGGGTTTTACTTTCCCAGAGTTTTAATCAACCAAAAATATAGAACTTCGTCTCTAAAATTTTATTTTGAGGAGGAGATAAATCCTATGCTGGGCTCACTTAAAAATTCCACTTCTGTGAAAATCCCTAATTTCCCATAGCAAAAACTGAAAATGCTCGGAATCAAATTCTGCTTCGATAGAAATATGTGCCCTTCAATGGAGAGTTAGCCTAGTCTCCTTTTGCTGATGGATTATGGAGAGAGACCCAAAAAGTAAGAATCCCTGGCTTCTGCAGCTGCACAATGTCCTCTTCTTAGGTTAGCTTTGATACCATGCTATATTTTTATCATTTAAACAATATGATCTTAGGAACTTATCTGAGAGAATAACATGCACAACAATCAATCACAAGAGACAATAGACACAAAGATTTATCCTAGAGGAAACCATAAAGGAAAAACCCTGCAACTTCCTTAGAGATAGAATGAGCACCAATGGCAACAGTAAAACCCGAAAACATAAATATGATCTTCGACAGCTGATCTCTCTCACTTGTGCTAGCACTTCCTCTCTCACTCATGCACTATAGTTGGGTGTGTGTGTATGTTAAATAGAGAGGATCACTCTCTATTTATACTCTTTTGTTCACTTAATATTTGACTCAGTTATATAGGCTCGAGTAATCCTAACTCAGTTATGTAGGCTTGAATAACCACAACTAGGGTACTAATGACCTGACTTACAACAAAGGGGACTTCCTCATGACTTTTAGTAATTCTCCCGATAGGAACATCGGGGTACAAAGAAATACAATATATACAAGTGAATACATTATGAAATTACAAATACATCAACAACCTCAATCTGTAATTTCAGAATTAAAGTGCCGACTAAATCTATGATCTCTAGTTATAGTATAAATATGCATTTTCCAAGCAAACAAATAAAATCCATATAGGAATGACACTATCGTAAATTATTACACAGAAAATAACATATTTAGACTAAACATATCCCCTAATCAACTTAGTGCTACATAGATATATGATTATTAAATCATGAATAAAGGCAAGAAAATAGATAACCTCTAGCTCTGTTGATTTTACAAACCCCAAATCAAAATGAGCCATGTCTCCACACATTGAGTATCAATGTAAAGGTCACGAGATCGAATCCCTTGAAGGTATGTAATAAATATAACTATAAATAAAATATCTACTTTGTATAAAGGTTAATTTATAAAGGGGTAAAGTGCGTTCCACAACCCCCAATTTGCATTGCAGAAAGCTAATTGTGAAAGGTTAATTTATAAAGGGGTAAAGTGCATTCTACAAACCACAATTTGTATTGCAGAAGGTTAAATTATAAAGAGTTAAAATGCATTCTGCAACCCGCAATCCGCATTGCAGAAATATAATTGCAAAAGGTTGATTTAAAAAGAGTTAAAATGTGTTCACATTCTAGAAAGCTAATTGCGGAGGATTAATTTATAAAGGGTCAAAGTGCATTCCGCAACTCGCAATCCACATTGAAAAAACCTAATTGTGGAAGGCTAATTGATAAAGAGTTAAAATGCATTCCACATTACGGAAATCTAATTGTGGAGGGTTAATTTATAAAGGGTTAAAGTACGTTCCGTAATCTGCAACCCACATTATGGAAAGCTAATTGTGGAAGGTTAATTTATAAAGAGTTAAAATACGTTACACAATCCGCAGTCTGCATTGTGGAAGGTCAATTGTGGAAGGTTAATTTATAAAGAAATAATTTATGTTCCGCAGTCCACAATCCACATTGTAGAAGGAGCATTGCGGAAAGAACAATAACTTAGCTAATCAGGATTAAAAGAGTTAAATAAATCAAAGCCTAATTGTCAGAAATGGGATCTGAGATTGGGAAATGTTAAACGAGCAAGTAAATGCCAAGAATATGCAATAATATCTCAATGTTCAATAATTCCTTGTTACAGATAAGGACTTAAATAATGTGTCTTAGATATATGTTATATAATATTTTTTTTTACTATGTATTTTTTTCAGGTGTGTTACAAAATGGTATCAGAGCACGATTACAGCACTAGGCATGAATCGGATCAACACTAGAACTATTACAAAAAACATAAAATTAACTTCTATTTTATTTTGGTTAAATTCTCTTACAAACAACAAACAGAAGAATAACTATATTTTGCAGGAAACATGGCAGTTTTTGAGATATCTGCAGAAGAGGAACATCACCCAGAAAATATTTTAAATCGTGAAGAGGAAAACATAAGGGATGGGGAAATTTGGGTAGACTTAAATGACAGTTAGGATAATAAATCTGAATCACAAAGAACTGTCAAAGAGTTAAGGTCTGAATAAATAAAATTTAAAGAAGAGAATGAGCGAAATCTAGAGGCCCGCGAATAACTAAATACTATTATGTTAGCTAAGGTCCATAATGATTAAAAAGAAAAAAATAAGGAGTCTGAACAAGAAATGCCTAAAACTGCACCTTACAAACGTAAGGGCAAAAAACTAGATTTTTCCAGTCATAAATATGACACTTCAACTAAAGAGTCAGTTAAACATCATAGGAAATAACAAGAGTCAAGTGAAAGCAGTGACGATAAAAAAAGAAAAAAAAATACAAACCCCATGAGGAAATATCTTGGGAGTTTAAGAAAATTAAGCCACCCATTTTTAATGGGGAAATTGAGAAGGGCGAAGAGGTACAAGCCTGGTTATCGAGAATGGAAAAGTAATTTCAAATATACAACTGCTCTGATAAATTAAAGCATAAAATGGCCATCTATAATTTGACTAGAAAAGACGATATATGGTGGCAAGACATAAATAAGATTAAAGGGATAAAAGAGAGATATGTAACTTGAAAAACATTTAAAAAAATATTTAAAATAAAGTACTTATCAGAACAATATTATGAAGAAAAGGAAAAATAATTTTATGAACTAAGGCTAGGAGAAATGACGATGAAATAACTCTACAGTACATTTTTAAGTCTTCTTCGTTATGTTCCTTATATAATTGATGAGAAACCTAAAATACAGCAGTTTCTCAGTTGTTTGACCATCATGTTCAAAGAACGGATTGAGTATGAAAATCTGAAGATGCTAGAGGAAGCGATGAGGAAGGAAAACTTCTGTTATGACCAAAACAAGAATAAAAGGAAAAGTATACCATCTTGGAAAAATAAAGGGACCAATAATTTTGATCCCAGAAAGAAGCAGAATAAGTTCAATAAAAACACAGGAAATAACTAAAGGGGATATCAGGGTAATAACTACCAAGGCTTTAAACCCCAAAATTCTACAGTAAAAGAACCTTCCACTATCTTTAATAAGAATCAAGCACAAAAAGAGCCCTTAAAATGTTGGGAGTGTGGAATGACACACTACTTTAAATATTTTCCATAAGAAAAAAGAATTCAAATGTTCATTATATCCAAGAAGTCGTTGCAATTGGGGACATGGCAAGGAGCATGCCCAGAATCTGTGCTGCATTGGAAAATCGACAAGCAGACCACCAGACTTTTATGGTCGAAATTGAAAGTATGATAAAAATCAACCTATCTCTATTTTAATTGATCCAAGAGCAAGCCTAAGCTTTATCTCACCTAGAGTAGTTGAATTTTGTAAATTGGTACCTGAAAAGTTTGATAAGTCGTGGCTGGTACAGTTAGCCACGGGTACAAAATGGAAAGTTACTAGTCTTGTTAGAAATTGTAAACTGACGACGAATGATTTCCTTATGCATGTTAATGTAAATATTCTGCCATCAGGATCCTATGATTTATTAATAGGAATGTATTGGATAGAGGAACATAAAGTGGTGTTAAACTGTTTTGATAAAACCTTTACCTATACTGATGATAATGGAGATAGTATAAAAGTAAAAGGAATCCCTAGGAAGGCGACCATTAGAAAAATATCTACATTACAAATGAAAATATCAATAAGAAAAGGATGTAAAATGTTTTTTTTTATATAATGAATGGTAATGAAAATGATAACAAACTTAAAATAGAAGACATACCAATCTTGAAAGAGTTTGAAGACATCTTTCTTGAAAAAGTCCCTGAACTTCCTCCGAAAAAAGACATTGACTTCACGATCAATCTGATACCTAGAGAAGTACCAACATCGAAAGCTCCATATCGAATGAATATAATAGAACTTACAGAGATGAAATCACAACTACAAGAACTAATCGATAAAAGTACATTCTACCAAGTGTCTCTCCCTGGGGAGCACTGATCTTGTTTGTGAAAAATAAATACGGTACATTAAGATTATATATAGATTATTGACATTTAAATAAGATGACTATTAAGAACCGATACTCACTCCCACGGATAGATGATCTATTTTATCAATTACGTGGAGCAACTATATTTTCAAAGATAGTCTTATCATCAAGTATGAATACAAGATCAGGATATCTTTAAAACAATATTCAGGACCCGCTACGGTCACTATGAGTTTGTCGTAATTCATTTTGGGTTAACAAATGCACCTACTTCATTTATGTGTTTAATGAATAGCATCTTAATAAACTACATAGATAAGTTTGTGTTTTTCTTCATCGACGACATACTAATCTACTCTAAGAACGAACAAGAACATAAAGAACATTTAAGAATAGTTTTGTAAGTACTATGAGAACAACAACTTTATGTGAAATTCAGTAAATGTGATTTCTTTAAAGATAAGATTTAGTACCTCAGACACGTAGTGTCCAAGGATGGAATCTCAGTCGATCCAGACAAAGTGAAGGCCATCCTGGAATAGTTGGTTCCTAAAAACATATATGACATCAGATCATTTATGGGAATTACCAGATACTAACGGAAGTTCATAGAAGGCTTCTCTAATATTACCTACCCCATAACTTATTTACAAAAGAAAGGTAAAAAGTTAGAATGGACTGAAAAATGCATGGAAATATTTAAAAAACTAAAACACCTATTAACTATTGCCCGATCTTAAATATTGTTGATCCATTCAAGGATTTTGTCATATGTACCGACACTTGCAATGAAGGGCTAGGTGGATTTTTATTACAAGAAAAATATGTTGTGGTATATGAATCCAGGAAATTAAAAGAACATAAGAAAAACTATTCAACACATGATTTAGAGCTTTCTTCTATAATTCACGGCTTAAAAATGTGGTGAAATTACTTAATTGGAAGAAATTTTTTACTTATGTCAAATAACATAAGTCATAAATATTTATTTGACCAACAGAATTTGAATGAAATACAGTCTAGATGGTTGTCCTTTTTAAGAGAATGTGATTTCAAAATCAACCATATAAAAGGAAAAGAAAATAAAGTGGCAGATGCTCTAAGTCATCATGCAAATTTATAGTTTGCAAGCAGCGGCTATGAATATGATCTAGAAAATCAGATTTTAAGTGCCGAAAATTCTGATAGGGAATATCATATTTTAAAGGAAAAGACTGCTAAAAATGAACAAAATCAAGTAAAAACAGATTTCAGCCTAAAAAAACAAGGACTGTTGTTGCATAAAAATAGGATGTACATACCAAACATAACAGAAATTAAACTTACAGTCATGGATGAGCTACATAAAAGACCGTATTCAGGGCATTCTGGATACCATAAAATGATCACTATGATTAGAAATTATTTCTTCTAGCCAAACATGAAGAAGAAGTAGCATAATACTTAGCTCGTTGTCTTGAATGCCAACAAATTAAGGCAGAACATCAACATGCAACAGGATTTTTGTAGCCATTACCCATTCCAAAATGGAAATGGGAAACAATTAGCATGGATTTCATCACCGGCCTACTAAAGAATTTCAGACAACATGATTCCATCATGGTTGTAGTTGACAAATTAAGTAAGGTTTCTCATTTTATTCCTATTAAATCTACCTATAAAGTTGTTAACATTGTATATATTTTCATGAAATAAATATTTAGGCTACATGGTGCACCGAAAGTGATAATCTTAGATAGAGACACAAAATTTACAGGCAACTTCTGGAAATCCTTGTTTAAAGGTTTGGGTACACAGTTAAATTTTAGTAATGCATATCATCCACAAACGGATGGGAAGACTAAAAGATTAAATCAAGTCTTAGAGGACATCCTAAGGATGTATGTCATGGGAAAACCAGGTAAATGGGAAGATTACCTACACTTAGTAGAATTTTCATATAATAATAATTTTCAAGTTTTTGCAGGTATATTGATTTCATTTGAAATATTATATGGGCATAAGTGTAATAGTCCAATTTCATGGAGCAGCCCAGTTGATAGATTAATGTTAGGACCTGACTTATTAAAAGATATGGAACTAATCATGAAACAGGCACAAAAAAATTTGAAGGCCTCCCAAGACAAGAAGAAAAGTTATGTTGGTTTAAAAAGAAATCCTAGAGAGTACCAGGTGGGTGATCATGTGTTTATAAAGGTAAATGCCAAGAAAAATTCCTTGAGTCTGGGCCAGTATTCAAAATTGGCACCTAGGTATTGCGGGCCATTTGAAATTCTAGCTAAAGTAGGGTCGATTGCATACCAGTTAGCCCTACCACCCAATATTAAAGTGCATAATGTGTTTCACATTTCTATATTGAAAATATATGTTCATGATGGTTCTCATGTGATTGATTGGAATGTAATACAGGTGGAACCCGAAGGAGAGTTCCAAGTGGGGCCGAAGCACATTGTTGACAGGAGAGAACTGTTACTCTAGTACCGTACCATCAGACAATTCAAGGTGCAATGGAAGCACCTTAGTCGGGAAGAAGCTACTTGGGAGATGGAAAGTAATATGCAGGAGGCATATCCAGACTTATTCCAAGAGGCTGAAATGGAAGAATAAAAAGAAAAGTTATAACACCGAGGATAGTGTTATATTTTAAGGGGAGGTGTATCTAATACCCCCTAAATTAATAATTATTATTAATTCTACTGGAAAAATACTTTATTTATTATTTTATTATTTTTATTATTTTTTACTGAAAAGTCAAGAATTAAAAATTTTGTAATAAAAACATTTTTATTTAATAAAATATGTTGAGGGGGACAAAAGTGGAGATAGTTGTTGAAGAGTGTTTGCTGAACCACAAGAGGAAAAAGACAAATATCAGAAACCACTGAGTGAGAACTCAAGATGCAGGAGGCATCATCCCCAAAAATTAGGTCACAACTCCTAGTTGAGTGCTAAACAAAAGTAGGCTCATAAATGACCAAGCCCTAGGAAAAATAATATATATTAGTATGTCCACGATCAGTAGGAGGCTAGAATTGGACAAGGATTAACATATGTGAAATGCAAGAGATGACGCATTGAAATATTTTTCTCTTGTGGTTCAGGGAACAGGCTCAGGGGTTTTGGAGCAAATAGCTTGGCTTCTCTGGGAGTTGGTTGGGAGGAACAACTTCTCCAGTTTTGTTTTCCCAGCGTTGGTGCCAGGTTTATAATTTATAGTTTTAATTTTTGTAGAATATGATTAAATCCTGGATCTGTAGTAGGTTAATATAAATTCAAAATTGTTTTCAATTAGCCTACTGTTGTTATACTTGTACCTAATGGAATGAAATCATTTATTTCTAATATGTACTGTATAATCCTATATTCGACTGTAAATCTCCTATATGCATTATTTTCCTAAATTTACCTCAACCTGCAATTTCGGAGTTGAAGTGTCGACTAAATCTATGATCTCTAGTTATAGTATAGATCTGTATTTTTCAAGTAAGCAAATAAAATCCATATAGGAATGACACTATCATAAATTCTTACACAGAAAATACCTTATTTAGACTATACAGATCCCCTAATCAACTTAGTGCTGCATAGATATATGATTATTAAATCATGAATAAAGGCAAGAAAAGATTACAGGAAAATAGATAACCTCCACCTTTGTTGATTTTACAAACCCCAAAGAAAACTGAACCATGTCTCCACACATTAAATAACAATGTAAAGGTCACATGATCGAATCCATTCAAGGTATGTAATAAATATAACTATAAATAAAATATCTGCTTCGTATATCTAGGTAGTTATACTTTACATCCATTACTGTTCTCTTAACAATCTCTTACAGATATCATCAATATTTATAACTAGAATTATGGATACAACTAGTAAAAACACAAGGAACATTATTATGCTAAATCTTGTTTTACTTCAAAATATCTCAGACTTTAAGGGTCGAGCTGTTAAAACCTAACCAACACCGTAATGGTAGGGTTGCAAGTCCACCTTGTGGCTGCCCCCAATTATTCAGAGGTAGAGCCTCGACTCTTTTATACGTTAGATCTCATCACTTACAGAGATCGTGGAATGACGTCTGTAATTTATCTAAACACTTAAAACCAAAAATAAACACTTACAGACTCACAGTTGCAACCGTTTAATTTAATTACGGAAGGTGAATTGCAGGAAGTTAATCCTTAAAAATGTTAAAAATGGAACCCGCATTCCACAACCCGCATTGTGGGAGGTCAAATGTAGAGGGATAATGTATAACCAGTTAAAAATATGTTCTGCAATTCGCAATACGCATTGCGGATGGTCAAATGCGTAGGGATAAATGATAACAAGTTAAAGTGTGTTCCGCACTTCGTAATCCGCATTACAAAAAGCTAAGTGCGGAGGGTTAATTTATAAAGGATTAAATTGTGTTCCGCAATCCGCAATCTGCATTGCGGAAGGTTAATTTATAAAAGGTTAAAGTGTGTTCTGCAACCCGTAATCCACATTGACGAAAACTAATTGCGAAAGGTTAATTTATAAAGAGTTAAAATGTGTTCCGCAACCCATAATCCGCATTGCGGAAGGTTAATTTATAAAGAGTTAAGATGTGTTCCGCAATACGCAATATGCATTGCGAAAAGATAATTGTGGAGAGTTAATTTATAAAGGGTTAAAGTGTGTTCCACAACCCACAATCCATAATGTGGAAAGATAATTGCGTAAGGTTAATTTATAAAGAGTTAAAATGTGTTTCGCAATCCGCAATCCGCATTGCGAAAAGATAATTGTGGAGAGTTAATTTATAAAGGGTTAAAGTGCATTCCACAATCCATAACCCGTATTGCGGAAAGCTAATTATGGAAGGTTAATTTATAAAGAGTTAAAATACATTCTACAATCTGAAATCCCCATTGTGGAAGGTCAATTGCGGAGGGTTAATTTATAAATAAATAATTTATGTCCCACAATCCGCAATATGTTCTGCGGAAGGGTCTTTGCGGAAAGAATAGTAACTTAGCAAATAAGGATTAATACAGTTAAATAAATCAAATCCTAATTGTCAAAAATGGGTTCTGAGATTGGGAAAGGTTGAATGAGCAAGTAAATGCCAAGAATATGCAATAAGCTCTCAATGTTCAATAATGCCCTGTTACATATAAGGACTTAAATAATGTGTCTTAGATATATGTTATATAAGAATCTTTTTTTTATTATAGCTTTTTTTGAGGTGTGTTACAACATGTTCTAGGTTATATCCATGGACAAGAATCCAAACAAACCCTCCACGGTCTTTTTTATAGAGCCATTTATAAACGTGGTTTATTGGACATTAAATTCACGTTCGTCTGACATTCGAGTGGTGTGGTTTTAATATCAGTAGCATTTAACTCTAATGTCAATTATCCAGAGAGTACTCAATGTTAGTTTCATAGATAATCCACGGTGTTCTTTTCTCAATGCAATTGTAGACGACTCTTTTTGGACGTACAATCGATGTTTGGTCTACATTTCGAATGTGTCTTTTTGGCTGATAAATAGTCGTTAAGTGTACTTTGTAAATATCTCTTTTCAAATGTTGAACCAATGTTAAGTCTACTTACAGAATGTATCTTTTTGGACTCTAAACCGACATTAAATATGATTTTCAAATGTCTATTTTCATATATTTGTTGGAGGTTACTTCCACGTCAACTGACATCTCTTTTTCGACAAGCTACTAACATACTTAATGTTGCTTTGTAGGCGTTCAACGGACTTGTAATCCACATTTATAAAAGCGATTGAAGTTAAAAAAAATATTCTTAGATGTCACATAAGCAATCCTTTTTTGTTTTGGATTAGCATCTTAAAATACATTATTCTAGTGACACATGAATGACATGTAAAAACACATCCATCTAATGTCAAAAAGCATCGAACACGCATCAAATTTGGGGGCAAATGTAGTAGTGATACCACAAATATAAAATATAAATTATTTAACTTTGTAATAAGCATAGATTAGATTCACTTATATTAATCCCTAGAAAGTTTTAAGTTCTACAAAGTTTAGATGTTTTATTGGTTAATAGATAGATTTTTCAATAGAAAATGGATTTAATATTGTTTATCTCACATTTAAAATTTCAAATAATCTTACAAATAATTGAAGTATTTGAAAGAGTTTATGATAATTGAAATTACTAAGCTAATTGTGAGAAAACAAATCCATAGAAAATTACTTATAAATTGTTTGTCTATTTGCACTTGATTTTTTTTGCATATAACATTATGAACATTTCAATGGAGCATTAAAACCAGCATAGACCTAGAGGAATCCAATTTCTTGAGGTGTATTTTTTTTTCAATTTTGTTCTAGACAAGAAGAAATTTACACCTAATAAATTTGATCCCTCTATGATAGTTTCAATTTTTTTTTTTTATGAGTAGACATACTTATTTACTTACTTTTTTATTTTATTTTTGGTAACTTATGAATCTACCTTTAAAAGGTTCTTGGAGCTTCATTATGTAGAAGTTTTGAACATGTAGGTTTGCATACTCCAAATATGAATTTTAATTACTTTTTATTTTTATTTTTAGTAGGATTACATGATATTTGTTGAGAAACAATTTCTTCTTGCCTAATGCTCATAACCTCAATATTGAAATTCCAACCTCTATATAAATTGCATATGTATGTATGTATGTATATGGTAAATTTTAAATATTATTTCTTAGTGTAACAACAATTTGCAAAATTATATCAAATTACTATCTTTTCAATAACATGTTATAAATTGTTTTAAATAATTTATTCTTTATCACTTATTAATATATATGAATAATAACATAAATGATATTCATGATTATTGATAATGATGATAGTTAACCTCCCTTGAGACCAAACTTGAGACCAAACTTGGTTTATGACCTAAAGAAACAAATTATAACTAGTTACTAAACTTTATATTTATATTATTAAATAACCCTAATATAAAAACTAATCAAATATTTAATATTTAGGACTAAAATATAAAACAAAATATGTATTATAATTTTTAAATCTTTAAACTTTTAAAATGTAAAACTAACCCTAAACCAACTATGCACTTACATAATGGGGTAAAATTAAAAATAAAACAATAAAATTTAAATAATTCTTATCTTGAAATATGTGCCAAAAATGTAGGCAAATTTATCATATCTTATTATGTCGAATATTAGGCAATTTTCAAATTCCCTTCTAATTTCAGTATAGGAAAGTCCAATACAACCTAATTATGCTACTGTGATTTTGACTATGCTAAGTATTGCATTCTCTTATATTAATCTTGATTATGTTGTCATCTTAAGCTCTAAACATGTTCCAACTTTTTAAAAAGCTTTATTCTTACTATAGCTTCATACTATGAAAGTATGGTTTAGTTGTCCATGATCCAACACATACCTTGCAATTAGATGCTTTTGTTTTTCACCTTCTTTACAAGCTCTCCACTCCATTGGTGAAACCCTGGACTTTGGAAATGTTTGTCATCTCATGTTTATCCACTCATGCTCCAACTTGATTTACACATATCAATGTTCAATAACTAAACATATATTATTGCAACAAAAAATACAAAAAAGAGAATGGTTACTTTGGAAATGTTTGTCATCTCATGTCTATCCACTCATGCTCCAACTTTATTTACACATATCAATGTTCAATAACTAACATATATTATTGCAACAAAAAATACAAAAAAGATAATGGTATTAGCAAACCCATTCTTCATCTTACTCTTGAAATAGTGTAATTGCAAATTAGTCACTTAACATGAATTGATTTAGACAAATTAATTTTCCAATGTTCAATAACTAACATATATTTTTGCAACAAAAAATCCAAAAAAATAAGAAAAAAATACAAAAAAGATAATGGTATTAGGAAATCCATTCTTCATCTTGCTCTTGAAACGTGTAATTACAAATTAGTCACTTAACATAAATTTATTTAGACAAATTAATTCTCAAATGTTCAATAACTAACATATATTATTGCAACAAAAAATTGAAACAAAAAGATAATGGTCTTAACAAATCCATTATTCACCTTGCTCTTGAAGCAAGGTAATTGCAAATTGGCAACTTGCCATACATTGATTTAGACAGATTTTAATCAATTCATATTCATATTTAAATTAACTTTTTTTAAATAAAAACTATTTTTAAAATTTTATTTTTTAATTTTTAATTAAAATTATTAATTAACTATCTCTATGAAGTTAAAAAAAAATTATTAAAAAAAATAAATATTTTCAAACATAATATTCATATTAATTAAGATTTTAATTAAAGTTACTATTACAAGGAGTGTTTTATGATGGCTGAAGCTTTTTCCAGACATCATAATAAGTTTGGTATGCTCGTTGTTTCCACAGACTAGATTAACGGACGACGAGGAGAAAGCTTACCTTATATGGGCAGCCTGCTCCCACAGGCTAGAATAACAGACGGCGAGGACAACCACGAGATGACTTATCATATAAGTTTTTAATATTTCATTTTTTAACAAATTGACGATTACAACCATATAAGTGTTTAATATTTCATTTTATAACAAATTCAATTGCAGTAGGATGCAAGTTAAATTACTTTAAATTATTTAAAGAATTATAGTATTTAAATTAGATAATATTTTTCAATGTATTTAAATTATATTAAAGAGGATAAGTTTTTAATAATTATTTTCTTTAGATGGTGAGTTAAATTATTTTTAATTATTTATTAATAAAGTTTTATTATTATTGTAAACCATATTAAGTATTTAGATATTTATTTTATGGTATAATTTGACATAATTTATAAGTTACTAATTGTTTTAAATTATTTAAGATAAAGGAAAGAAGTTTATTATAAAAAATAAAATTAAGATTTATAGAATATTTTTAGTTATTTTAAATATTTCAATAAATTATGATAATTAATAAATCTAGGTTATATTTTTAATGAATGTTATTTTTGAGCAAGGTTATGAATTTATTACTAACTTTTTAATTAGTTTATTTAAGTAATAAGTTATTAAATCTTTATGGTGTAATATAATATCCTCCTAAATCTAAGTTAAACATGAACCACTATAACATTAATCTATGAACCTCCTCATGCCTAAATTATTAACCCAAAATAACCTCAACCACTAATTTAATAACCATAGATCAATCAACCCACTAATACCCCCTAACCAATATCACATTAACTCCCTAACTACTATGGTTACTATGGTTGACTCTCATTGATTATAGTTGAACATGATAAATTATGAATATGGTAGATTATTGTTCAATATAGTTATCCATGATTAATGCTACTAACCTACTAACATCTAACCTGCTAACCTATAACTATTTATAAATTAACTTATCAAAGTATTGTTTTGGTAACCAACACAACTAACTCACAAACCCATTAATCATTAACCAACGAACACACTAATATGCCTTGACCACTAATCCATTATCTCACTCACTGACTACCATGGTTGGATATGGTTGATCATAGTCAAATATAATATATTATAGTGGAATATAATTATCCATGATTGATACTACTAACCTATTAGTGGCTAATGAATACATCATTCAACCATTTCCAACAAACCTTTATAATACAAAAGGATATATCTTAATAGATAATTTTAAAAGCTTATTTTCAAAATTTTCTTGTTAAAAAATTAAATAATACAATTTTTATTATAAAACCTATAAAATGTATTTTTATAGATCTTATTTTGGAATTGATAAAAAAACTAACTAAAATATTAATATTAGAAGTTGTGAAAATAATTGTAAACAAGTAATGTTGTTATACTAGTAATTGTAAATAACTAAAGTTGGAAATGTGCATCAATTAAAGAACTAACAAGCTAATAGACATACACACTTAATCCAAAGATAATGGTTATAAATTTCTAATTTAAAAGAAACAAGCTAATCCACATACACATTTAATCCAAAATTTCTAATTTAAAAGAAACAATGAGCTAATGGACATAAACACTTAATCCAAAGATAATGGTTATAAATTTCTAATTTAAAAGAAACAAGCTAATCCACATACACACTTAATCCAAAATTTTCTAATTATGCCGATAGGCGTATATATTTAATATTTTGGGATGGACTTCATTGAGCAGATCATCAAGATCGAGCAAAATATGACAAATGTATGAGTGGGATCTGTTAGATCGTCATCTGATCTTTTAAATTCATTTAGGGTTTGTTTAATTAATGTGTTAAATGTTGTTATCGAATGCGTCCAGGTGTGACTGATCGCGGTTTATGCTGCAATGTGACATGATGGAGCCCTTCCAGGTGGTGGAGGTTACTAACAATACAAATGGAGAACTGGGCTGATGCATAATCATGGACTCCTTTAAAGACACTTTAGATGCCACATAATACTGGAATAAACGAAAAACTCTCACTTTAGGTGACAATTAGGGGTACTTCCCTAACTTATTTGAAGATGAAGTAAAAAGAGAAAAGATAGGTAATTGAATCAGCTTTCATAATATATAGCATTTATGCAAAGAAAATGTGTGTAAATGATTATAAAATTAGTTTCCGTGAAAGTGGGTTTTCAAATTTTCAGCACATCTTAACATATATGTTTGTGCCGGTGCAGCAATATATGAGGTAAATGATGTCAATTTGGGATAAAATATTGTATACATATAAAGGACATATGGGCCTAGTGCAACACTATTTATTCAAAAAAATTCATGAAGTATTTTTTATTATTATTAATTATTGAAGCCACAAAATCTTGAAATTAAAACGTTATGTGCGGGTGCAACACGTTAGGGGAAAAAATTAATGAAATCCTTGATTTCTAAATATAAGATTGTAGAGCTTGATCTCGTCTAGTGTACCATATAGTTTTATTGGGAAATGGTGATGGAAATCAAAAGTTATATAACAAGCAATCGATGTATCTATTTTCGAAAACCGATGTGTGTCATTTAGAAAAATAATTATAAATAAATAAACATAGTTTTGAAGAAAAAAATTACATATTCAAAATCGTAAGATCGTACTCTACAATATCCTAGATTTTCATAAAAAAATATTGTGTATGTCATAGCAAAACACGCCATCTAAACTGAGCATATTGATAGAGTTCTAAAAGACAAGCAATAGCCCTGGTTTATTTGTCCTAGCCAATAAGTTCGGTAGTCCGAAGCTATTTCCGAACATAATTCCAAACCTTATTCCCGCCGAATATTTTAATTTTAAAATAACGCATATGTGTTATAGCTTATTCATATCTCATATGCGTTATATCGCATATGCGATATGAATAAGCTATAACACATATGTGTTATAGCTTATTCATATCGCATATGCGATATAGCACATATGAGATATGAATAAGCTATAACACATATGCGTTATAGCTTATTCATAACACATATGCGATATGATAAAGCTATAACGCATATGCGTTATAACACATACGTGTTTTTTCTTAACTAATTTGGTACTAGAGTAAAAAAGAGTAATGGCATCCTTATCCCATTATAATACCATTTAGACAACACTATGACAGACACAAATAATTCCTCTTTTTAACGGTGAACAAAGCCATGGGCTGTGCATCCAAGAAAATAGGGAGGTGAACGAAGACATGGGCTATGCATCCAAGAAAATATAGCGGTGAATGAAGCCATGGGTTGTGCATCCAATAAAATAGGGTGATGAACGAAACCATGGGTTGTGCAGCCAAGAAAATAGGGTGGTGAACGAAGCCATGGGCTGTGCATCTAAGAAAATAGGGCAGTGAACGAAGCCATGGGCTGTGCATCCAAGAAAATAGGGCGATGAATGAAGCCATGGGCTGTGCATCCAAGAAAACAATAATTCCTCCCGTCCTTCGATCTATTCAACTTCAAGGGAAAATTTGCAACATTAACAGAGAGATTGAAGATTGATTTATGTCAGCGCTCAAAGGATGTTATAAATTCATGAGAATGCTTGTTTGGTAGCTCTTTTGGATGTAAAAAATCCAAAACGAGTACCGATGGATCAACATACGCTCTCACTGCAAACCACTAGTGATGATTCATCGATAGGCGATAGGTGACTTTAATCAACATTGTTATAGTTATCGTGTTCTTTTAATCATCATCGTGTTCTTTTAATCCTTGATTAAGGATGTCCGATTCTTTTAATCTTTGATAGAGGATGGATGGCCAAAATTCAATCAAATGGCATTTATATCTTAACAATATTTATCATCCGCCATGTATAGATCCAAAGTTTCAAAGTCATCCTCATCATCATCATAGTCATCATCCTCATCATCATCATCATAGTCATCATCCTCGTCCTCATCATCATCACCATCATTGTTCATCATCATCATCATCCTCATCGTCATCATCATCATCACCATCATCCTCCATCATCATAATCATCATTGTTCATCATCATCGTCATCATCACCATCATCATCCTCATCACCACCATCGTCGTCATCATCATCATCATCATCACCATCCTCATCATCATCACCAACATCACCACCATCATCATCCTCATCCTCATCCTCATCCTCATCATCATCACCATCATCATCACCACCCTCATCCTCATCATCATCACCATCATCCTCATCATCATCATCATCATCACCACCCTCATCCTCATCATCATCATCATCATTATCATCATCATCATAGTCATCATCCTCCTCATCGTCACCATCATTGTTTATCATCATCACTCTCATCCTCATCATCATCATCATCACCCTCATCATCATCATCATCATCATCATAGTCATCATCCTCCTCATCATCACCATCATTGTTCATCGTCATCTTCATCGTCACCCTTATCCTCATCATCATCACCATCCTCATCATCGTCGTCGTCATCATCATCATCATCATCATCATCATCACCCTCATCCTCATCATCATCATCATAGTCATCATCCTCCTCATCATCACCAGCATTGTTCATCATCATCTTCATCGTCACCCTCGTCCCCATCATCATCACCATCCTCATCCTCATCATCATCATCATCATCATCACCCTCATCCTCATCATCATCATCATGGTCATACTCATCATCATCATCATCATCATCATCACCCTCATCCTCATCATCATCATCATAGTCATCATCCTCCTCATCATCACCATCATTGTTCATCATCATCTTCATCGTCACCCTCGACCTCATCATCATCATCATCCTCCTCATCCTCATCATCATCATAGTCATCATCCTCCTCATCATCACCATCATTGTTCATCATCATCTTCATAAGCATAGATAAATGTAAATTGCATATATTCAATGAGCACTAAATTGCATATGCGATATATCCCATATCCACTAAATCGCATACGCGATATATCGCATATGCATTTTGGAGAACATGTAAAAAACCTGCCTGTTCATTAAAAAGCATTGTATCAAAAAGCATTGTATTAAAAAGCAGGAAGATTAAATTGGTGACTTCATAGGTAAATTGTTGAATATTGACATATTAATATTCATGTACACATTTTTTTATGTGGTTTATTGACATATTAATATTCATGTACGAGGTGCGAGTATGTGATTTTATTCCAGAGTTTCGTGGAAAGATCCAACAGTACATTCAACATGTCAATATGGCACGGTGGCAAGATGAGCAATTCAGAATATGTTGGGACACCTTCCCTCTTGGAACAATACTATCAGTGGTTGACTTTGCAGAAAATTACACCCTACAACCACAAAATGAAATTCAAAGTCAATACTATCACTGAGAGCAGGTGAGCATAATGGTGCATATCACGTATCGACATGGGCAAGATAGCAATGAAGAGAAACGTGTGATACTGAAAGAAATTCACTTCTACATAAGTGACAACCGAACCCATGACATCCATTACATGCAACATTGCTTTAAATTATTCTATGATCATGTGATAGCTATGGATATACCATTTTATCGTCATTTCATTTTGTCAGATGGTTGTGCTGGACAATTCAAGAATGCACGTGTATTTGAATGGTTGTGTTTGTTGCACATAAAATACAATGTGCCACATGTATGGAACTACTTTGAAACTGGTCATGGAAAAGGAGAGAACGATGGTGTTGGTGCATGCATTAAAACTACCCTTCGAAGGGAAGAGATGAAGTTTACAGGTGCTCTCCTTTGAGACACTGCATCTATAGTCGAATGGTGTGCATCTGTCATGGTAGAAAAAGCAACAAGGAAACACTTAGTGCGAAGAATATTCTGGGAGGTGAAAAATGTGGACCGATCACAAACACATCAGGTGAACACAATGCATGGAACTCGACAGTTTCATTCAATTAGAAGCTCAAACAACTTGGCCCTACAAATTTGGACAAGATTGAAGGCTTGCTTTTGTAGTTCCTGTAGCATCGGTGAATGGGATGATTGTGAGGATACAGATACCTTTGATACATGGGATCGAGTGACACTTGGCACCAATTTCAATGGGGTTAATGAAATAGACCATTTGAAAGATGATCAGACACATCTTTCTACAGACTATGATCACATATTGGATTGCATAAAATAACATATGTCAAATTCAGATAATAAAAAGAATCTTAGACATATATACTACATGGACAAAAAATGATGTTTTCAAAGAAAGCGAAACATACATGTACCTAGCAGGGGGGAAGAGGTGGGTCAGCAACAACCTCGCGTTGGTGATTTTCAAGCACCAATGGCTCAATGGTTCCCTGCATAATGTAACATATGTCAATGTTAGATAATACAAAGAAAACGAGACATATACATGATGGACAAAAAATGATTTTTCCAAAGAAAGTGAAACATAATTAAAAGCATATTTAAAATAATACCTGTGTTTGGGAATCTACCTCTGCATGAGAGGGAATAGGCTGAGATTCAATGTACTCATCCTGATCACCCTGCATAAAACATGTTGTATCAAAATTAGGATGTATTGAATGATACAATCTCTAATATAAATATGTAAATAAAGTTGACAAATTAACAAGTATAGTTCTTACCCCTATTGGTGAAGAACCAAACCCATATGCAATATTGACAACCGTATCAATGTTCTCAACATTGATCGGCAGACTATGTGACTCTAGTGTGCCATGGGACGCCAGCTATATATTTGTTCACATAATTTGTTAGATAATTAAATAGAAATAAATTGTGATATGAAACAAAATATAATATGAAAATAATGAGTTTTACTTACAAATCGAAGTAATCCATCGTCTCGGAAGTCTGAAGCAGAGCCATAGCATATGCCTCCACATGATGTGCAAGGGTGTGGATTAACACGATGCTCTGAACTCTTTGCATCTCCTGTGTGATCTATAGATGGGCCGGCCTTAGAAGTGCCAGCTCCTTGGTCTAGATTTCCTTGGACATCAGTCCCATGCTGAAGCAATGTATTTTCCAAGTCAAATAATGCCTCCTATGTATCCTCAATCACAAGACCCATAGGAGGATATAGCCGAGGGGTTTTTGGTGTGCGTGGAGGGCATGGCACACGGTTAGGATATTTCCTAACCCCTTCCCTATCTTGGGGCATCCCATGACCAACACGCTGGAAGCCTAAGATATAGAAGTAGTTAACATATTTCCCTAGGATGAATTCTACATACAACTTCCTAAGGAAATAAAATGTGATGTCCCTATTCCCATGAGGGTCTTCATCGAAGACCATCTACCAACAATCCATCTAATTGGCCTTTATATTTGGTTCAATGCACCAATCTATGGAAATGTGTGCTCGACTGGTGGGTGGAACCAATCCGGTGCTAGGGTCCCGGAATAATGAAAATAATTGGTCTTTTGTAATTTTAAGGCCTTTGATGTCTTTATAACTCAATCCATCAGAGTAGTATTGCCTCCTGGATTCTATGTACGAGCTAATGTTGTACAGAGCTCCTTGGGAATTGGCAATTGTGTTTGTTATTTTGTCCAATGCATCAGTTAAAGACTGTCTCAAATGATCCCCCCCTCTAATAGATGAGCTAAGTCGCCTCAATGACGCCAAACGCGCAATAATATGTGAGTTTCGATCTTATTCCCCCTATAGGTTTGGGTTTGGGTTCATGTTTGGGTTAGGTTCTGGGTTATTAGAGGGTTGGTTTTCCACATTGTCTTGTTCATTTATGTTATCTGTTAAAATTTAAACAAAAAAATACAAGTTGTTTTACTTAATCATTCTTTGATTTCATTCAATTTTTTTATTAAATTTGTTTTAAATAATTATAAAAACTATGAAATTAAGAAAAACAATAAAAAATTGAAGACTAAATGAAATGGATAAGAGAATTTACCTGCCATTGGAGCCAGTCCACTCCAATTCGACCTCCAACTCGTCCTCCAAAAGCTAAAACACAAATCACCTCTACGTTTTTTCACCCACGTGGTTTATCGCTCTCCCGATGCTTGACTGTGCAAATGATATTTGATGCCCACGGCCTCTGTTTTGTTTTTTTTTAGTTTTCAATATCGCATATGCGATATATCGCACTTGCAATATTTAACTTTTATAAAACACATATGCAATACTTTTTTACGAACCTTAGCCTTGTGATGGTATATCGCATATACCATCAATAATGCATATGCGTTCTTGATTTGCATTTCGGAAGTGTGTTTCTGATTTCTTAAGTGACACTAAAAAGTGGAACCAACTTTGTGCGAGTGCCCAACTGTCATTGCGGCGCGGTTAGGTGACAAGGCCGATATATCAGTCATTGCATGCTTGTGACTGGTGGCCATATGACACGTGCTGATTTAATAGAAAAAAACATATTCAATATGTACCGGTTCAGATGTCTTGGATGTCTAAGAGATGCTTTAGGTTTTGGTTGAAAAAGGAGTGGAGAAATTATGATAAAAAGAGATCAAGGTTTGCAGGAGTGGAGGAGTTTGGATAACTAAGCTTTAAAGTTGGAGAGTTTTTTTTTTGCATACTATGAATGCACTACAAGAAGAATAATGGCTGAAAGCACAAGAGATTAGCATCAGCATGTATCCAGACCTGATCAGTGCGGCAAAACAGCATCTGCGATTTCTTGCTTTCGTCGATCGAAATCGATGCCTTTACGACGGTCCAGTTTTACAGAGAGCCATTTGCAGGTACATATTCTTGTTCTCTTTGTCAATAGTTAAAGCTTTTCACATTTATCATGCCTTTCGCTCTTTGTAAAAATTTTCATTATATAAAAATGTCGTTCTTTTCCCTATGTAATTTTGGATATTAAATATGATAATAACGACATAAAAACCAGGCTGTGTAAATTGTCTTTTCTTGAATTTTTTATTAATTATCAAATTTTTTTCTGCAATTTTATTGCAAACAATTTTCTTTTGTTTAATTACAATATAAAATTTTGTTCATTTCCTTAATTTAAATACTCTGTATTTGTTCTTTTCCTTTTATATATATACGATTATGGTCAAAATTTCATAATTTGAATGTCTCAGGAATATTTAAAGAAGTTGAATCCTTTTTTATATAAAAATGAAATTTTAACAATATAAAATTATTAAGATTTGGCATCTCTAACATCAATGCAGGAGGTGGTACAGAACTGTGGGGGGACTGTTATTGCATGCACCAGTTGTTTGTCTCTTCTTAAAGGAGGCCTTACCGTAGATTTCTCTCCATCCTCGGCCACGTTATATTTTGAGGTACGTTGTGGAAAGGAGGGATTGGACTGGTATAATTGCTGGATAATTATTACATTTTAAGCGTACCCAATTGGAATTTTGTGGCAATACTGTTAAATATCATCTATCTTACAGAGTGCCTATGCTGAAATAGAGATCTGGCTGCATAGCGTATTGTTCCAACCATTCAGTCCAGATCAATGGCAGGCACACTAACAAGCCAATATCTAAAAGGTATTATATTAACCTAGAATTCCAAAATATTAACATTTTTTGTTAATTCAAATTGCACTTAATCAGTGCAAAAATCAAAATTTTAAATTCCGTTTAAAGTTATGCTCAATTGAAACCTGGTTTTTGGAGTTGAAATTCAGTGGAATTTTGTTTATGAAACTTTTTAAGCTTAAAAAATATTATTTATTATCAAATTGATTGAATTTGAGTATATATCGTATAAATGATTCAGCAAAACGTTGGCCCAGCCTCCTTCGATTAAAAAGTGAGAGAAAAAATTCCAAAGCCAAACTCCAATGAGGCCGTGGAAAACTCCTATTTCTCATAAATAGAAAGTTGGTAACTGCTTCCAGTAAAACAGCAAATTAGTCAAGATGGGAGAGACCTCTTCGCTGGAAGGTTAAACTTTTACTTGAATTATGGCACTGTATTAATTTATCATTATTATGATAATTGCGATAATTTATCACCTCCTTATGGCAGAGCTCTTCGCTACCTCCTTGTGACTTCATTGTCGTATAATAAGCAAATATACTTTGCATTTTGTATACCATGATATACTTGTGAAGACTACTTTGGTATTTGGTAAACTCATTGGACAGCTTGTATTTTCTTGGACTTTTGGAAATGTTTTATTTGTTTAAAATCTTCAAAAGTAACAGATGTTTTTTTTATAATTGGTTTTTTTACATTGTTTAGTTTTACAAATTTTATAAATAAGTTATTATAAAAAAACAATAATTTATAAGTTTTTAATATTATTTATAAATTAAATTATTTTTTTAATCATTTTATAAAAATGAATTATATATATATATATATATATAATTTAAAACAATTATTATGTTAATTATTATTAAAAAAATACCTATATTAAAATTAATTAAAAAAATATGTTTTTTATTGATAATTTTAATGAAATATATTTAATTAAAATTATCTAATTTTTATATAGAGAGAGAGTGTTAATTTACAAAACTATGGTATCATTTAAAGGTTGAAAAAAAAAGTTAAATATTAACCTTAAATATTTAAATTTTTTTATCATACTTCATTTTATATATATATATATATATATATTAAAAAATGTAAATTTTTAATTATTTTCATAATAATTCATTTAATGATGATTAATAACAATTTATGGAGTTGTGACAGCGTTTATTTAACTAGCATTCATAAATTTCTAATTACCTTTTCATAATTTATAAGTTTCATTATGAACGGTTTTTTTTCCATAATATTAAAAGTCTTATATATATACTTAAATTACAAATGTTTTTTCCTTTTAATATTAAGGATATTTTATTAATTAAGAAATAAAAATAAAATATTTTTTTAACAAATTAAGGATATTTTATTAATTAAGAAGTAAAAATAAAATAATTTTTTAACAAATTGAAAATGTGATGTTAATATTCAACACATTAATATATTAAATATTAAAATGGTTATGGAAAGATTATGGTATAAAATAAACTTTTATATTATGTTTAAGTTTAATCTCATTTTTTAATTTTTATTTAATAATTATATTATATTTAGTCATGTTATTGTTGGAAATTATCTTTTATTATCTATCATAAATTAAGAGAAAAGTTAAAGAATTGTTACAAGGTTTAAAAAATTATTTATCACATATTTATTGCAAATAAATATTTAAATTATAAATTTGAGAAAAAATATCATTAATAATCAATGTAGATGACTATGTACAAAATTAAAAGTTGTTTTTCCAATTCAAGGTATCATTTAAAAGTTGAATATTAACCATAAATAATTTCTCAATTATTTATTCATATTTGTTAAAAGAAATGCTCACTTAAATTTTCATTCATTTATTTTAACTCAATATAAAATGAAATATTCATGTTTTGTAAAAATAGTAAAAATAATTACTATATAAATAAAATATTATATGTATTATATGTACACTAAATCTTATTTTTTCATATATATATATATATGAAGAAATGAAGGAAAAGTGTGAATAAGTATTTATAACATAAGAAGAGGAAAAATAATAATAAAATAATATAATACAATTTAAGTTAAAAAAACATTTTTAGCAATTTTTCAATCTATTAATTTTGAAATTTAATAAATTTAAGGGACAACAAAATATCAGATTTATTGACCTATTAGTTTAATTTGATAATTGTTATTTTGTTGACCCAAATAGAAGAAATTAATAAAAAAATTCTTTAAACTAATCCAAATATAAGAAATAAACAATACAATCTAAGTTAGAAAAACACTTTGAACAATTTCCTAATTTATTATTTTTGGAATTAAACTTTGAAATTTAGTTGTATGATGGATCCAAAACATCACATTAAATGGAGTTTTAGGCACATTAATATTATATAATATTACTCAAGAGAAGACTTTAGAGTAAGGGGTTATCTCATGGCGTTCTTTAAATGTTATATGTATATTATGACAAAGGGTGAAAATGTGACATTCAACATTCATGGATTATTTTGCATTCTAATGTTTATTAACATTATGTTGCATTATGGCATTAGTCAAGGGACAATGTAAAAATTAATTATTAATAATATATTTTAATTATGATGTTACATTTTAATTAATTAATTACATTATGAATAATTTTGACTGGTTTTTTCAAAAACGCAAATAATGCATGTTACATAGTAATAATCTGACAACCATGCCCATGATGTTACACACTAATAATGTGACAAGGTTGTCACATTACAACATTCATTAAGGATTAAAAAATGATATACACTAAAACAGCCTAATATGTGACACATTAATAATGTGACATTCAACGTTCACATTGTGATGTATATCATGTATTATGCTGCATTGTTGCGTTCATCAATGGTTATGTCATAATGTGACATTGAGCAAAGGTAAGAATTTTCTTTATATATATATATATATATATATATATATATATATATATATATAGCCTTTTGACAAAAGAAATGGTTAAAATCATCCACATTCTACATAGTAATGTAGAATGTTATGTCGCATTGTGATGTTTATCAAGGTTTACGTTTCACTGCGACGTTATCAAGGGTTATATCATATTACGACGTTAATGCATGGTTTGTTACACTGTTTGGTTGGTATATGTCAACACAACAAAAGACGTGACACATTAATGATGTGATAGTGAGCATTTAATAAGGGTTATGTTGCATTGTGGCATTTATCACAGATTATGTTACATTAGTGACATTCATCAAGGGTTATGTCACATTGTGATATTTGTCAAGGGTTATGTCACATTGTGATAATGCCCAAGATTGAAAATTTCTTTAAGAATTTTCTTGACATATATATAGTCGTTTGACAAAAGAAACGGTTTAAACCATCCACATTCCACATAGTAATGTAGAATGTTATGTCGCATTATGATGTTTATCAAGGTTTATGTTTCACTGCGAGGTTATCAAGGGTTATATCACATTACGACATTAAGCCATGGTTTGTTACAGTATTTGTTTAGTATATGTCAACAAAACCAAAGACATGACACATTAATAATGGGAAGGTGGGCGTTTAATAAGCGTTATGTCGCATTGTTATGTTTATCACACATTGTGTAACATTAGCAACATTCATCAAGGGTTATGTCACATTGTAATATTTGTCAAGGGTTATGTCACTTTGTGATAATGCCTAAGATGTG